>RJWT010007824.1:0-27081 GCA_004365215.1 Cuniculus paca | reverse complement strand
ACTGCCAAAAGGAGGTAGAACTCACTGAGACTGTTAGGACCACTTGAATCAACAGTTTAATTGGGGATGTCGAATTCAAAGTTGTAATTCTGCCACCATCATACCAACAATGTCAACAAGTACATAATGTATAAATTGGCACACTCAAGATGGAAGGCAAATATTTAAAGGATGTAGTTTGTCAATATAATTAATCATCTGGGATGGCTTTCTTAATGGACAGAGTTCAGTTTTTCTAATTTTGGCTTAGGCATCCAATATTTTCACACTCTTATTATGCCAGTTAACACTCAGAATTTGGAGAGGGCTCTCTCAATTGCAAAAGTGAAAAGATCCAACTTTATGACATTAGGAGGTTCAATGTTCTTCAGTTCCTTCCAGGTTCATGCACCACAATGTCTGAGACCGAACAAAAGACTAGAAACGCTAACTTCCCAACTCATACTTAACAGAGCATGATAAATAGGGAACAATATATCATTCTAAAGTCCTTCCAAATATGTGTATCCTTAGTAAAAGAGAACCATTAATGGAAATACTGAGTTGATTTTACAAAAATCATTATTCCTTTTTGAAGATTCAAGAGCTCTCTTAAAAGACTGGAATCTATGCTACAAAATAGCCTTGTCCACGTGATGAGATGATCCTTTTCACTTTTGACCAAAGTCTCCCTACCTTTTTACTTCAAAAAGTACTTTAAAAGTTACTTTTCCTGCTTTCCAGTCCATTTTTAAATATTAAAACTGATACTATTCTAAGAAACAGACAAATCCTATTCCCCACGTACACAGTCAAGGTTCCCCATTACATATGTGGGGGCTCCCAGCTGCCTTACCTGGCACACCAGCCTTCCCAGTGGCTGGGAAATCCACTTTGCCCCTGAAGTCCCAGCTCCTCTCTGTCTGGCTCCACTGAACTGTTCTTTGCTCCGTCACTTCAGGCCTTTCTTCAGCAATGCCTTTTCATATGTTGTGCATCCCAGCTAAATCACCTTCTGATCACTTCTACCTGATCAAACACCTGCTCTTTATTCAAAATATCTACCCATCACCGCCCAGTGAAGTATTCCCTGTACACTCCTTCGTGTTTCCATAATACTTCATACAGCCAGTCTCAGCCAGGAAGTATATATGACTCTTTCATTTATTTATCTATCTGCCTATGTTTGCTGCCATAGTCACTGGGTTCTGTTGGGAATAAAATAAATCTCACAGAGTCCAAGTAAATCCCCAAATGACAAAACTACCTGACAGTGATACCCCAGTATGAAAAGAAAAAGCAGCAGCAGGTGGGATCTCTGTTGCAAGGTTGGTTTTGTGTTTATTTTGTGGTGGCCTTCGCATACTTGTCTTTCATTTTATCATTTCCATTAGTGGGCAAACTTTTCCCTTGGAAGGTAGAAATATCAGAATATATCACATTTTAAAGGGGGAATAGCTTTGAAGCTTATTCACAAAATACAACTGAAAAATGACAAAATAAAAATATCAATGAATTTGAGGCTAGAGTACAGAAAATATCAGTGTTTAAAATCTGTGTTATTGGGCCAGGGATTTAGCTCAGTGGCTCAAGCACTTACCTGCTAAGCATGAGGTTATGAGTTTGATCCCTGGCAAACACACACAAAAAAATCTGTGTTATCTTAAAGTTAAAGCTTGTACTTATAAAAATATGTTTTGCCACATGGAGGCAAAGACCAAATTTTCAAAAAACAGAAAGTAAGCAAGACTCACCACAAAGACTAAAGCGTAACCTAAGTACCATGAGGTACTGTTTATCTCCCAAGAAATGCCTTAAATTCATAAAAAAAAAAAAACGAAGTAACATTTTATAAGCAATTGTGTACTGAATGAAAGTAGACCAAGATATATGAGATAGGAATGTCCTTCCCATGTATGTATGGATTGGACTACACTATAACATAGTCTCATCTGGCACAGAAGAGAAAGTAGAGGAAAAGGTTTTAACTGAGGTCAGCTATTTGTGCCAGTCCCCATTTCCTTTATATCCAGTCCATTACTCTCAGCACAAGTTAGTTCAGCTTCCCCATATACTGTTAAAAATATGTATATTGCTTCTGGGAGATCTACTGCCCCTTGTAAATTCACATATTAAAGGGTAGCATAGAAGGGAAAGGAATCTGTAATAGAGCCGTTTATAGCCAAGCACTAAATCATATAATACAGAAAACAAATGTAGATGACTTGGAGGGTGGGGGCAAATATATTACCTCTCCTCAATGAACATTCATAAAATAAAATAGGATCTCAAAGCTACCAAAATTAAGTGAAAGCTGGGCTACAAGAATATCAAAGATAGAAAAGAGGACGAGGGAGATAGACAGGGAAGGAGAACAGGAGTAAGAGAAGATAAACCAATTTAACAATTTAAGTAAGTCGTTACCAGGCATTAAGTAAATGAACATTTTAAGCAAAACTTCTAATAATTTTGAAACCCCATTATTCAAATACATATCTCCAAAGAGAGAGGGAGGAGCTGAGGGGAAAGAAAGGAGGGGAGAAGGGGAGGAGAGGAAGTGGAAGGGAGGGATGGAGAGACAGAGACAGAGACAGAGACAAAGAGAGATGCTTTTTTTTAAAAAGGAAGGTTGGAAAGCCAGGATTAAAAAATGAATAGACTACAGCTTTTCCAAAGACTCCTATTCCTCCTGACTCAGTGCCCAAACACATCTTTCTCTAAACTGCCTTGCTATTTTGCCAGAAGAGAAAACTTATTTTCCATCTATGTAAACTCCTAAAAGGAGGGAGCAGGAAGACTACTCAATTCAGCCCAAGAAAAATAGAGCCCTTGTTCATATCTCCAAGGGTCTGGCAATGACCCAATCCCCTTCCAATGTTGGTGGTCCATGCTGGAGGCTATGATCTGACCTAGGAATTAGAAGCATTTTGCTAACCTCTGTTCACTGGGTCAACTGGAGAAAATGATATACTTACCAGGCAAGAAGGAAGGGCATGAAACACCTCACATTTCACACCACCCCTTCCCTGAGCTGGCGTGTCTTCAGAGTCCCTGGAACTGAGCTGTAAAGGATCATGCCCTGCAAACTACAGCATGAGAGGACAGTTTAATAGTGCCTGGGGGAAAGGAGGAAGGGCATAACAGGAAAAGAATGAGGAAGCCTGAGTTCTGAAATAAAGAAGTCAAATGTACTTTTACTTACCTACTGTGTTAACCAACAAAAACAATTACAAAGGCATAACAGAAACTAGCAATACATTAGAACTATCTGATGAAGCAGTGTACTACAGCTAAGAGGAAGGCTATAGCAGGAATGAAAGAACTGGAACCAATAATATAAAAGACAATGAATCTGCTGTGAGGAAAAACTAACAAGAGGACAGGAAAAATCACAGATTTTTATTCCTGTCTAGCTCTCCACAAAATGGGGTAGGGGGGAGACAGCAAGAAGAGTACTGTGAACAGAGAGTAATGGAAAAAAGCATCGTTCGCCCCACTGCTGGTAAGCAGGCTCTGTTCGTATCCAAGTGATTCTGCCAAATAATTTACATGAGTACATGTTAACTGAGCTGCTACCATGGGTAAGAACTGTGGTAAAGACCACAGGTACAAGAAAGTCCCAGACTTCCTGCCCTTAAAAAGCTTATATTCTAGCATTAAAGAACAGTAGATGAATACATAATCACAACTAGGCAAGGTAAGAGGCACAAAAGATCATAACCAAGCTTGAGGTATATGCCACAATGTCCCAGAAAATACCATGTAGGCTAAGGCCTGCCCTGTGAGGGGAAGTAGGCCACCACAGGACCAGCAGGAACATGTCCTCAGATTTCAGTCAGTAATTATCACCTGATAGGAACAAATGATTCAAGTTTGACACATATATCTTACTGTTCTACCTAAAATCAACATGGGATCTGGAATCTCGTTTTTTTTCTGGGGTAAGCAAGAAAAGAGTTGAGGCCATTAACGCAGAGAAAGCGTTCAATAAGTAAAGGACAGGGTGTTAAAACAACTGATTTTAAATACTCCAACACTTTTCTCCAATATTTTTCAGTTCCCTATGGCATCTTCCTGGAAATTCTCATGAAGTCTTAAAGAGTTCGCTGTGTTTCCTAGCCTGATGGACTTGCTCAGACCAATTTTCCTCACAGGAGACATCCCAAATTTAATGGCTGCACTGAACCTGTAGTTGAGACTGGGGGTGGTTAGGCAGAAAGAAGTAGCATTTATGAGGCTCTACTATGCCCTTCACACATTTTGATATATTCAAGTCTTGCAACAGTGCCACACAAGGCATCTTGATAGTCTCAGTTTTCAGATAAGAACATAAGACTCAGAAACTTAAAACTCCTTTGCCCAAAGGTCAGCGGGAAATCCAAGACCATTTCACCCAGCTGCACTCCATTCTCAGTGATCACTGCAGAGGTAGCATTGTCCTTGTTTCTCTCTTCTGTCTCTCCTATCTTCCTTTCCACCTCTCCCTCTCCTTCTGTGCTATTAAAATATATATGATATATTTATTAGTGTTCATCACCAAGCATTTCAAGAACACCCTGAAAAATTTAGAAATGTACCACTGAATTAAGAATAAAATGTTTCAAGAATATAGCTGTAGGATGCATTTAATGGTAATACTATATCTGATTCACAATTTAGATTTTTAAAACTAACTAAATACTGTGTTCTATAATATTGAAAGAATTAATTTCCCTCATGTTTGGCATTTTCAGGTTATGAAAGTATTATATGTTCACTATGAAAAGCTTGAAAATTAAAGATAAGTTTAATCAAAAGAACAATTACTCATAATCCCAATATTCACAGTAGCCTGTGTAAACAATTCTGTTAGTTTATTTCTATAATCTTAAGAATGTGCAGTTTTTGACTTAAATCAAAACTGCAAACAATGTTTTGTAAGTGTATTGTTTTCACTTAACATTTTGCAATTACCATAGTCACCAACCTCACAGTCAACAACATGATTTTCAATGAAGGGCATTATTACCCTATATATCTGCTAGATATAGTATCCCCTAGTCACACAGGACTATCTAAGTATAATATGAATTCAAATGTGTATTAGTACAATTTTCTCTTCAACTGAAAATAAATTGTCTGTTTATCTTGAAATTTATTCATACTGTGAACATCTAAGGGCAAGTTCTGTGGCTTTTTCTTTTTTTAACCTTCACATCCCTACTTAGCAACTGACATACAGTAAATGTTCAATAAATATCTGCTGAATTGATCTAAACATACACTTACATAAGATCCACTGAATAAAAAGCAAGATTACACATGGTGGACTTTGGATACTCTATAAATATATGCACATTAAACAAAATCTAAACTCTCAATTTTAATGTATTATTGTAAATAAGCACAAAATAATATTCAAGACAAAAGTTCCATTTGTAACTGTTGTATACCAAAACCAGAAACAAGATGTTTCCCTAAAACTACTGCAAGATTTAAATGTCTAATATGAAAAGGATATATTCTGAATACCTTTCCCATCCACATTACCAATGCCACATCAGGTTATTATGAGACTACAGAATCAATTCACCTATATAATGCATTTTTAGAATGTATTAGGAATGACAATAATTGTTAACAGCCTACAGATCTATTTCCAGCAGCAGAAAGCATCAACACATGTATGAAAAAAGGTGATTGTGACTCAAAGTCAAATTAGGAAATAAGATACATAGGAGAAATATGGAGATTAGGTCACACCTTCCAATGAAAAGAAATATTCATTCCAAAAGTGATGTCATGGGTCAGTTTTGAATCCAAGTATAAGGTTAACATTTTGTCTCACTAGAAAAAAATGAATTTGACCTTGTAATATTTATATCACACAAAAACTACCACAGACAGATTTCTTTCTGAAAATCTTCAGATTGCTTCTTGTCAAAGTGCCTGTGTCAGAGATGTGAAACGTGATCTTAACTGGTAGCCATATTTGATGGTTACAACCCAAAACACAGGACTGGGGAAGGTTTCAGTGTACCCTTTTTCTTTGTTTTTAAACTTGTATTTGCCACTATTTCGACTACATCTAGTTAAAAAAGTACAAATGTCATTTGTAGCCCCCCAAGGGGCTACACGTGGGAAAGGCATTTTTTATGTGAAAATCCCCGATTAATAAAAAAGGATGTGTTCAAACTGAATGTGTGAGAAGACTGGTTTTGACACTTGGGTATAATTGATGACTTCTGACATATAAGAAATACACATATTTGGAAAAAGCAAACTACTCAGGCACTTAGGGAAGAAGAATACTAAAAATAACTACCACTTACTAAGCAAATACTATATGTCAATTACTCTCTGTGTCTCAATTTCCACTTCTGTAAAATAGGAATTACAATTTAAGAAAATACTTGGAACACTCCCTAATCTTGTAAGCACTGGAATGTTGACTTTGATTTTCATGCTGCTGAAAATAATGTTGTATTCAGCCCTATGCAATGCATTTCCTTAAGTGACATCATCTACACCTCATAATAACCCTGCCAGACACACACAAACAAATTGTGGGCCGTGAGTTAAATAGAAAAATGGTGGCCTTGGTATGGTAAAAGTAATCACTGTGAACAGTTTTAGGCAAACCCAATATTTCAAAAGAATTGGTCTGTCAAAGCAGGACAGGCAGGAAGCAAAATAGCCCCTGAGACCCTTGCAGACAGGTAGCAAGATACTTTCAAGGTAGTATAGACGAGTGGACAGAAATTATGATCCTCCTCCAAAATGAGAGTGATCTCTTCTCCTAATAGGTCATCACCATTTACTAGGTTATTTTTAAATTCCAACCGATGTGCTAAGTGTTTCCTCATGGTAATTATTCTCATCATTATTCAGGTGGTTACCATTATCATTTGCATTTTGTAGATGAGCTAAAGTTTCCATCAATGGCCCAATACAGCTGGTCCACACTGGACCAGGATATGAAGCCATATTCTTCTGATCCCAGAGCCCATACTCCTGGATTAGACTATCATAGCTCTCCTATGGCAATACTTAAAATGATAAATGTGCTATCCAATTGTAAAAATTAATTGATATTGATTTCTTTATTCTTCGGAATGCATCTCTTTGGTATCTGACGTTTTACCATTTACTGGCTATTATCAAGGTATAGCCATTCTTTCAAACAAAGAATGTAAATTCTGTTTGCTAATCATATTTTAAAAAGTATAATAATACAGATGAGACTTTTAAAAACTGTCGAGGGATATAAATAATATCTGTGGGATTTTTTTCATGAAAATCAACTTACTATAATAATTATTCTTCTTTCCTACTGGGCCCAGGTCTGTAAGCAGACAGAAGACTCATATAAATGCAAAGAAAAGTAAGTTTTTATATAGAAAAATAAAAAAGTTCTTGAAACTGGCTGCTTTAAATGGTTTTTTTAAGACACTGTTCATATCTATTCAAATAGACCCCAGCCCAACCAAAATGTTAATCTGTCACTCCTAACTGATCCTTTACAAAGCCTTAGACCACTGCTTACAAAAGGAATGTAGTTTATTACAGTTGTTGACTCCAAATGAATATTGATTTCAATCTCAGAATGCTATGAAAGGACTTGCATCAATTACACAGTACATCAGAGTCATAATGCAAGTTACCTAGTTCCAGTGATGCACACAGCAAATCAATCATTCACTTTCACACACCTTTGAAGAGACACTATCCACCATGAGCTTCCTTTATCTAACCTTAAAATAAGCCATGCAGTGCAAAGCAGAGATAGAAAAGGAAACCATTCCCAGTTTTTAAAAAAACCATAGGCTACTGTCAGAAAACCATTATAATTACTCCCTTTCAAGTGGGCTGTGTGTTAATACAAATACAAATGAGGGGGTAAAAAAATGAAGCCTTAATGACAGCATTATAAGGGGAGGTTTCTCCTTTACATTATTTATTTATTCAATGGAAAATTATTTGGCAATTATGATAAAGCAACTAGAGGACAATGACTTTCCTTTGAATCACTAATTAAAATGCTGATTGCCTGTG
Source organism: Cuniculus paca (assembly GCA_004365215.1). Taxonomy (NCBI): domain Eukaryota; kingdom Metazoa; phylum Chordata; class Mammalia; order Rodentia; family Cuniculidae; genus Cuniculus; species Cuniculus paca. The sequence continues at coordinate 19,068 of RJWT010007824.1, read as the reverse complement.
GAGTGAGATGTGCAGTTATGGTCAAACAAGAACTTTCATTGTGCTAAACAGCTTGGGCTGGCCTGACACCTGGGTGGGGAGGGGAGGGTATGAATTAAGCCGAGTTTTCTACAAAAATCAGTCTAATTTTTTTTAACATAATGTTACAGATCTGGCAAGATAATATTGAGCTAGTAATGAGGAGAGAGGGGAGGAGAGGAGAGGAGAGGAGAGGAGAGGAGAGGAGGTTCTTTTTTTAAATAACCATTTCAAATCTAAGAGTATATTTGATACACATCAAGTAGCTTTTCATAAGAAAAGTTTTTTAAAATAAAAGTTTGCACTTCTTATGTTCTTAGATTTCTCTACAAGCTACCCATATCGTATACACAAACATCAAAAAAAGTCACCTTTTTAACTTAATATAAATGCTCTTTAAACCCAATTTCTCTCCAATTATGGAAGAAATGTCTTAAAATTAATCGTGAAGAGGAAATTGCTTTTCTTGTAACATAATGAATTCAGTGCTTTAACTTCTACTAACTAAAATTATGGCTTTCCCAATAACTCTGAAACAGTCATTTTCTAAAATGAAAAATATATTTCTTATACAGAATTTGTTAATTGTTTATGTTCAAAAAATCAATTAAATTCATAAAATCAGAGTACATACCTTCGGCCAATAACAGCCTTAGAAAATGCAACCTTTTGAAAGCTCCTATTTCTCACAAAATGATAAACTCTTACATTTGAGAGAGAACTGAGAGGTCTTACATCATCCAACTTGAAAATTCTCTCCACAGTATCTCAGAAAGTCCTACCCTTGCCTGATCTAGAAAAGATGATTTTTACCCCCATTGAAAGGCAGATTATCCCACTTCTAAATGGTTCTGCAGGTCAGCCAAAGGTAATGGTCAAACTGGCCTTCCCATAACTTCTATCCCAAGAGTCCAGTCTGCCACTGAACATTGCAAGATAAATCAACTCAGTGTGCAAATGACATCTTCTAAGCGTTCGAGAGGAGATCTCCTGAGTCCTTCAGTTTTCCCTTTTCCATCCTAATTAACTCTAATTCTTCCAGTGAGTCCTAGTGTGCTTTTATGTCCATTCTCCACAATCCATCCTTCTTAATGCAAGGGTGGAGAAAAATAAAGATATTCCAGATTTGGCCAAATCATTCAAGTGTGATGGGAGTCAGTTCTCTCTCTCTCTCTCTCTCTCTCTCTCTCTTCCTCTCTCTCTCTCTCTCTCTCTTTCCCTCCCTGTTTCTTTTTCTATTTTTTTTAAATCCATGACATAACAATGTATCATGTTCACCTTATAATCAACTAAAACCTTTAAGCAATTGTATCCAAATAATCTTTGAGAAAATACAGGCTTTATGAATTTTACATTTATTTCTCTGCTTCCATTTTCTTCACTCACTATTAACCTGAATAAAATCCATTCTTGTCCATTTAATGCTATTTAATCTCTCTAAGTCTTAGTTTCCTCATACAAAATGGTTAGTGTGGTAAATTCTAAGTAGGCACTAACTATCACATATGGCAGATTCTCCAAGTCCCAGATATAGTACAATGTCCACTAAATGCACTATACATAAGTCAGTACTATTATGTCTATTTTGTCAATGTAAATTTAAGACACAGAGAGGTTCTGCAAGTTGTTCAAGAACCCAAGCTAGTGACATGGCTGGGCTTGAAGTTCAGGCCACCTTTGATCATTATACTATCAATAATCATGCCTCTTAATTTTCTGACTTGTAAAACATTAACAAATAGAACTATGATAAACTGTTATCCAGAATCAGATTAAAGCTTAAAGCAGTTTCTTTTTTTATATTAGTACAAATTTGCAGTACATAATATTTGCATGTCTTGTGGGGAGTGACACATATACATAAGACATCCTAATTCCATGTTTCATCCCTTTCTTCCCCTTTCTCTCCATCTCTTCATCCTCTTCTATTTGAGAAACATCTATTGCCTTATTCCATATTATGTATCTTTTAGTTTAGTCTTTATTTATAATTTAGATTTCTAATATAGGTGAAACCATGTGATATTTAAGCTTGTGTGTCAGATTTCACTCAACATCATGGTAACAAGGTATATACATTTTCCTTCAAATTATTCAAGTTTATCTTTATGACACAGTAGGACTCCACTGTGTATAAATACCATATTTTCATTATCCACTCATCTGTTGATGGACACACAGGCTGCTTCCAAGATTTAACTATTATGAATTCTGCTGCCATAAACATGGGTATTCATGTGTCACTGTAATACTATGTCTTTAACTGTTTGGAGAAAATACAGTACCTAGAGGGAAAATCCGTCTGTCAATGGAATTTCTAGTTTTAGTTTTTGAGAAACTTCCACACTGATTTCCATAGTGGTTGTTTAGTTTATATTCCCACCAATAATGTAGAAGGACTTCTTTCTCCTCTTACCTTCACTAGCATTTATTATTATTTTACTTTTTTATGATGGCCATTGTTACTGGGGTAAGGTGGAATCTCAGTATTGTTTTAATTTCCACTTTTTCAGTGGTCCAAAACCATAGCTCCATTTATTAATTTCGGGGGGGTGCATTTGCTCAAAAACCCACAGCCTCAGTAACATAAGATGCTTTCTCAAGTGACTTGAGTACACTGAGCTACACCGTTCCTTGCAAATTTTCCTTCTCTGCAGGTTCCATCATCACTTTTCTTCAAGAAAATGACTTTAACTTGGTATTTTGGCTGGCAGGTAGGGACTACTGAATTTTCCAACTGCTGTCAATCCACCCATTTTATAGGACTCACTCCAGATCATCTAATTTTAGGTATCCACTTCTTTCCCTCAAATACTGGGAAATTAGCTCATCCCTCCTCTTTCCTTGATTTTCCAGATTTCCATAAGCTCATATAAAAATTCCTTTTGTGTTCTGGGATAAACCTGTAGCAATTTAAAGCAGCTGGGAGCTCATTTGGAAACTCTACACCTACTTGAGGTTTTCAAGTTCTTTTAGATACAGTTGTTCTGCCCTTTCCAATTTGAAAAACCCATTATCCTTTACAGAGAAAACAGAAGTTAAATAGAATTTAGTAGTGTTTCGCTCTCTGTAGTCATCTTTTAACATTATACCATCTGTTCTAAACAATGCAAATCGGCAAATATTTATGGAGCGCCTGAAATATGCAAATATTTTTATGAGAACAAAGAGAACATGAAGATGACAGTATGCTTCAAAATCAGGAAGGAGATGGGGCAGAAGGGGAGGTACACAAACAGAAATAGTTAGGATCAATATAAAAGAGAGACGAAAACATAGGAGGACAAATGCATGGCTACAGGATTCCATAGAGAAGGACCAGTTAAGCAATAAAATCATTTTCCCACTTTTTCTCTTATTTCCTTTTTTCTCCTCATAAATTTAAGTCTTTTTTTATAGTTGTATATTTTATGTGTATATTTTGAACTCATGTGTGAAAACTGGCTTTGGACAACTTTTCTTCTCTATTCTGAGGTCATCTATTGTCGGAATTTTATTATTTGGGTCTCCCACTCCAATTTTCCATCTTCACCTTTTCACTAATTCATTCATTCTTTTATTACTACGTCAAATAAAAATCAGGCAGTCTTTTAAAGTTTTAAAAATCACCCTATCCTTTTTTATATTCTCTACTGTGGGCCAAATGCTGAAGACCCACTGGCCCTGCATTTAAGGATCTAAAACCTATTTTATATGAATTTTTAAAAACCTACCACCTAGAAAGGGATGGTGGCACGTGCAGGAGGATTGCTGTATGAGGCTAGCGTGGGCTACACGGTGAGTTCAAGGTCAGCCTGAACTACATAGCAAGACACTGTCTTAAAAAACTAACATACAAAAATCTACCTCCTAAATTTTCAAGTTCTAGCTATATACAGTCTTTAACTGACTATGCCTCTCATTTAGAATTGAATTAAAGGTGGCTAATCACTCTATTGTTTCCTCAGTCATTCAAGAGATTATTTCTAGAGACAAATTATAAGTTTTCAGAATCTTGGCAAACTATATGTAGCAATAAAATTCCACAGCATGATTATACCTACCCCCAAAACAGGGTTACAATCCCAACAATTAAAACACCAACCATTTCAAAATTTGGCTAACAATGTCTTCTGTTTGATTATTTTGTCAGGCCCCAGTGCTTTCAACTCAAATGTGTGTTTTTATATATCTAGTACATAAAATATCACTTTAATATAGTTTACATTATCAAAGTAACAGATGTTTCCTGTTAAAACATTTGAAAATATAGGAAATCAGAAAAAAACTGTCTAAAATGTTTCCACCTATAATCTTTTGACATATTTTTCCTAATATATATATATATAGCAATTCATGTAAATATATGCGTATTATGTCTCTGTATGCTTATATACCCTGTATGTGTATGTATGTGTATGCGTAGTGAGTATTTACTTATAAAATATACAGTGAGTCATTGAAGTTTTAAATCTCTTTCTTGCTTGGGGAAAGGTAAGCCCATCCATTGTAAATCCTTCTCTTAGTCTTTGGGCCAAGAGTTGCTAACACACCTTATTCCATTATAAGTTTTCTGCTTAAAACCTACACTTTATTTGCTATGTGAAGCATATAAAGTCACTGACATCTGACTATCTTGAATCGCTTTTAATTATTACTGTGTTTTCTGGAGAATTTTCAGGAACCTCCTTCATCCTTTATTGGTCAAATATTAACTTTATGTTTTGTTTGTTTTATTTTCTTCTATTTACCAAACCCAAATTTAAAGCTGTCTTTGTCCTAACAGTTGCAATTGAAACCAAATATTATCCTCCATTCTTGTGGACTAATCTTAAAATAATGTTATTCTCTGTAAAATTCATTCTTCTGAGTCCTAACTACTAGGGAAAAAAAGGAAAAAAAAAAACACTATCTCATACATGGTAAGATAGAATCTAGCACTTTAAAGATATACTCCTAAACCTTTGTATCCATTCTACTCTTAAATATAAGAAACAAGAACTCATATCAGACCAATGATTAGACCTAAGGTTCTTGTTCCAGTAATGTGATATATCCCTCATAAAGCCATTTCAGGTACATGCAGCCTCCTTTAACTTCGCAACAGAGATAACCACTGCAGTTTCTGGGGTTACTATACAAGATTCTTCAGGATTAGTGGCATATGCCTGTAATCCTAGCACTCTGAGAGGCAGGAATATCCTAAGTTTGAGCCAGCCTATGCAATTTAGTAACTTACTGAGACCTTCTCTCAAAATTTAAAACTGCAAGTAAAAAATAAAAAGGGCTGTGGATCCAGCTCAGTACAAGGGCCCTGGGTTGAATCCAAAGTACAAAAAAAAATTTTTTTTGCTAAGTGACTTAGCACCTGGACTAATCCTAACTGTTTGGCATGACACTGCATAGGATTTCCTACAAAGACCTGGTTCATTGCACTGCAAAGCAGCTGTGCTGGGTAGGACAAGCTCCTTCTTCTCTTTCTCTGTGGAATCAAATTCCTACATTCACCAACCTCTAGATCATGATTTATAACAGCTTGCTGATGCCCTTTTCTTCTCCGAATATTTGTTCCATTTGGTTTGCCCTGATCAAAATATAACCTACTTTTTATTGATACATATTTGTATAGATTTATAAGGTATAATACGATGTTTTGATTCACATATGTATTAGATAATAATCTATAGATCTTGGGAAATTTCTTGAAAGAAAATTAATTTTGAAAGAATAAAATGGAATGGCTTGTCAAATCAGATATGAACTTATTAAATACAAGCCCTACAAAAAATAATATCCAAATGAAAAAGGAATCAAAAGAAAATTTTCTTTAAAAATCTACAAATGAGTGCTATCACCTAGATACTTAAAAAACAAGCAAATCTTTCTACAGTTTGACAAGTTTATTTACTAAAAATAACATTTTAATATACAATATTTTACATGTCATTTAATCATTTAATATACGTCACATATCACATCAAAGACAATATCAATAATTTATTATCAGTACGTGATCATTTTAAGATTAGCCCAAAAAAGTGGTATATATTTGACCACAAATGTGACATTTGAGTAGATTATTTTAAATTTAGAATACTAATTACAAATATATCTCTACAAATATGTCTCTACAACCTCAACAGGAACAAAAAAGCAAATGTGTAACTCTCTGCAACTATTATTTCTAATTATGAAAACAAGAAATTATGAAATGCAAGGTTTAATATATTTTAGAAATAAATAGTATAATGCCCTTATCTTTGTCTCTTTCATAATACGCACCTTGGGATCACTCACCATAAACATGACAGTGTACTTTTTGATATTAGCCAAAAGTTAACATTTTTCTTTCAACTGTTTTAAACAAAATTACAGGGATAATTTTTGTAACTACTTGCTTTTTCTGATCTGAGTAATGTCTTACAGGTAGTAAGCCATGAGAGTAACTCTACTGATCCTGTGCTGAAGATGTTTCAGACTGATTTTTGTTGTTCTTCCCTTAGATGTACAGACAAACATAAAAATAGTTTTGTAATGTCTAACTTTTGTGACATACATATGTTGTTACTGACATGAAAATAAAATAACAAAAGCTCTGGAGGTTGGTTTGCAAATACATATCAAAATTTCAATGTATATTTACCTTTCTGAATTTGTCCTAAACAATTCCACTAAGTGGACAATTTACACACAAATGCAAAAAAAATCATTGTTCCTAAAAAACATAATGTAACCAGGTTAAACATCCATTAATAAGGAACCACTTATGTGAAATAATATGCAATTAAATACTATACAAATTTGTAAAATGCTGATGTAAAGATTTCCATGTTACTAATTTAACAGCATATTACAACTGATATATGTGGTGAAATTCATCTTTTAAACATACATCTATAAAAGAATCTCCAAGATGATCACCTTTTTGTAAACGTTTCTATTCCCATGAGGTAGAATCACAGGTAATTTTTGCCAAATTCCTGTTTCCTGCAAGGCATATGATGAGCATCTATAACATTTATAATAAAAAAGAAAATAAGACTACCCAAAATATAAAATTTGCCTTTAATCTCAATGTCTTATATATAAACTAACTGAGCCAAAATATATGATTCTAAATTTCATTTGAGACATTTTTTATAGTTATGCTGAGGATGACAACTTCAAAACATTTACAGGGAGCCTACTGAAAATATTTAGTATCTAGTGATACAGGATACTCTCCAGGGATAAAGAGATCATTGTATTTATGATAAAATAGCAAACAATTTCATTAGTTATATGAAGAAATCATCTGATCTGATCCGTATGTATTCATGAGGAATAGAAAGTCAGACTGAAGAATACCATGCTTTTCAAACTAACTTCTCTTTCTCATTGTCTTAGTTACTTTCCTCTCATTGTTGAGACAAAATACCTGATGCCAAAAATTAGGAAAGGAAAGGTTTGTTTAGCTTACAACTTTTGGAGGTTTCAGTCCATACTCAGTTGTCTCCAAGGCAGGGTGGCATGGCTGAGGGGGAGCCGTTCATGGCAGCCACAAGCAACAAGAGTGAAAGGGCAAAAGAAAGAAAAGCATGCCTCCTTCCCTCCCTTATTTTTTTTTTTAATTCACTAACATTCTTTTTTTTCTTTCTTTTGCAGAACCGGGGATTGAACTCATGACCTCATGCTTGCCAGGCAGACACTAGGCCACTGAACTAAATCCCTGGTCCTTGCCCTCCCTTATATTGTATGCTGGCTCTGCCACTGGGTAGGTGCAGCACTCACACTGCCAATCCCAGCATTACAAAAGGAACCAGTCACAAATGCTAGACTAAGCCACCTCCATGACTGCATGAGGCTGGGGGAGTCAACCAGACATAAACTGTAACACTCATCAAATTAGTGTATCTTATTAGCAAAAAAATAGAAATCCAATGGAGTAGAATCTTAGGATCTGCTATCCCACAAAGGGTACTGAACATTTTCAGTGAGAAAACTCATCCATTCTCACTACTTAAGACTCTAAGAACACTTAGACTGATTAAGTATGATACTAATCAACAAATTTGGACTTTTAAATTTTTTATTCATGCTTTGCTATTTTCTATGTAAGAACATATAGATTAAAAGATACTACTTTGAGGCTGAAAATGTTATCTATTTTGTCTGATAGAGTTTAGTCTGAAAGTGCTCCTAAGGCTTAAATCAGAAAAGTAAAACTCTCAGCTAAAAAACAGGTTTATTTTCCAAGAAGCACAGTTGTTAGTATTCAGTAAGTTGTTAGCTCTCATTAAACTTTAGTTACAGTCCATCAATATAGCATGCCTTCCCAGCAATAATTATCCAGTATTAAAGATGGATTATTCAAAAACAAAAACAAAAAAAAAAGATGGACTATTTAAAGTAGATAGCAACTAAAGACTTTATTTTATGCAAGAAAGAGGCCTTTTTGGGGCAGGGGCAGGGATCAAACTCACAATCTCACGCTTTCCACGCAGGCACTTACGCCACTGAGCTAAATCCCTGGCCCTTGTCTTTTTGAGACAGGGTCTCATTATGCCATTGAGGCTGGCTTTGAGCTCACCTTGTAGCCCAGGCAGGTCTCAGACTCTCAATGATCCTCCTACCTCAGCCTCCCAAGTGCTGGGATTATAGGAGTGCACCACCACACCCAGCTCTCTTCCACTCTACATTCCTGTGGAAGTTACTATTTGAGAAAAACATTAAAACCTATATTAGGTGATCATAAAACTCACATTGCTTCTGTATCATTAATGAAATTATAAAGGACTGAACAATGCTGTGCATAGCTCTTGTTTACAGAGGCCTGGTTTTTAGATGGAGGACCACTGGCTGGAGACAGAAAAAGATGTAAAGGTATCACAGTCCCAGGTTCCACTAGACTTGAGCAGCACCATTCCAATGGTGACATATACTGGGCTTTAGATAAGATTTCTTTTGGTAGAAATGGCCCTTTGTTGCAGGGAGGGTGATGAAAACTTTTGAGAGAAAGGAAAAAGACCCTGGTCTTTCTCACCTAGAAACTGTTTGGTTTAGTTTCTTTGTCCTGGGGATTGAACCCAGGGCCTCTGTATTGAGTGACAGTCCCATCCCTTTTTATTTTTTATTTTTGAGACAAAGTCTCACTAAGTTGCTTATGGACTCAAATTTTGAATCATAAAGCCTAGCACCCAAGCACTGGGGTTATGGGCATGGGTCACTGTACCTGATTTAGAAACCTGAATTGTTGATTCATCTTTGCCACAAACCAGTCGTATACCTTAGACAAGCTGCTTCAATTCTCACACCGATTCATTATAGGAAACACTAAAGGAAGGACTCAGATACCAAAAGAAAAGACAAGTATGGCAACTTTATAATTGAATTATTTCTTAAGCATATGTAGAATATAAAGACTCAAGACTCCTGGAAGAACAAGTACAAAAAAAGACCCTGCTTTAGAAATTACTGGTTTCAGACTATAGAATGCAGCTCACTGTTGGAACATTTGCCTAGTATGTGTGAGGTTCTAGATTTGATCTCCACCACCACAAAGGAAAGGAGAAGAAGACAAAAGAAAGAGGCTACTTATAAGTTCTTTGTAACCATATACTACTGTTTTACATAAATTGCCACGGAGTTAGTTTAATATACAAGTGACTTGTTCACTTCTCACTTTGACTACTGAAACTTATGGATGGTGTTACTTTTAGAAAGCTATTACCACTTAGCAAATACACCATACACGCATTTGAAGTTCAAGAAGATAAGAATGTCTTTCAAAGATCTACTCCCTGGTCATAATCCACATCTTTAGGACAGCCCCCATACTCTGTATGGGAATGGAGAAGTTCACATGCTCACCCTAAAACATCCCTCACCCACAGTACAGGATGGATCCAGCAGAACAAATGTTAAGGAAATTAATTTAGCTATTTAATAAGATGATAAAAACATTTTACTTATTAGACTCTAAAATTTTAACAAGGGTCTTTTAGGAGTCTGATAACATTTCATGTATTATCTCATTGTTTTGCTTAATCCACACAGTACAATTATTAATTCCAATTTCTGATAAAGTGCTGATTCACAGAATGAATGCAAGGAATCCTGGACATGGTATTGTCCAACATTTTTACTTTAAAATAGAAGACAACGAGGTTACAGGTTACTTAGCTTCGGAAACAGTATTAGTCTATAGTTTTTCTCTAGAGTAGCCTAGCCTTGGGAGGTTTGGGCTTTGGAGTTAGAAAACATTGACATCCTGCCTCTACTCACTCACCAACCTAGTGGACTTGGCAAGTTGCATTACTTCTCTAAACCTAAATTCCTCACCTTTATAACAAGGGGAGAAATATTGTACTGTGGTCCTGGGCTTAGTGAAGTTGGAAAAAGATAAAGGTGTAAAACACTCAGTCCTCTGCCTACAATAAAACTCTTAGTCAAAATCATGGCCCTGGTGTTACTAACTCTATTCATGCTACTACTGATACTCTTCCATCATCACCATTACTGCAACATGCTCCTCTTTCCTCTAAAGTTGTTCTCTGGGTCACTGTGTTTTCTCACAAACTCTATCTCTTGAAGTCAGCCTTTCCATCTCCCCTATCAATGCAAGCCCAAATCAAGACACAATTTTCTTTAAAGCTGATCTTCAACTCTCAAAGCTTACGGCTGATTCCTAATCTACTTCTATATTACTGTATTCTCAAGTTGGCATTTAAAATCTGATGCCTTTTGGTGTTATGCAATTTGTTCCCCACCCCCATGAAGTGGTTTGCTCTATCAGGAAAGGGGCTGTCATTCACATTTCTTTTGTCATCACTTTCTTTTTTCAATACAGTAAGGGAGTCATACTAGGTCTTTAATAAAAATTTGCTAGACTGAAAACAGAACATCTCCTCAGCTATAAATAAGAATCTTTTTGCTTTGCTATCTATCCTGTGTCTGAACTCACATAGCATATTAGTTTATAACTGCCATGTTTTAAAACAATGTGACTGCCAAATTGAGGTATACTGGCATTAGCTCCTCACAGATTTCTCCTGAGAGGGCAACATGTTGCAAAGAAAGTGTTCCTATCAAAGTGTGGCTCTTGCTCAGGTGAAAATTCCTAAGGCCAGACTGACCATAACATTGAAATACAGCTCATAAATTGCTGAGCATGATGGTCAGTCTACTATCTTTGATAAGTTATTGAGTTTCTAAAATTTCATAATGTTCAAAGATTTTCTGTAGATCCAAGGCCTACGCAATAAATAAATCACATGCCCGTTCCATTGGAGGTAGAATCCTTACCTACCATTCATTTCCTATAAAACTCTCAACATAATAAAGGCTATAAATTTCATGTGATATAACTTTAAACTTAAAAATCATAAGTTCCCATTGTATTACTGTCTCAGAATATGAATGCCTGTACTTTCTTTTTTGCAAGTCATTCTTTAATGTCTTATTAAAGTTTGTAGGTTCACATTCATTTTGACTTTTAGCTAACACCCTTAATGCCAATCCTTTCCAGAGATAATCACTACTATCAGTTTGGCATGTATCTCCAAGAGCTTTTATCTACAAATTCAAAAACATGTATTTGTACCCACAGAGATTATGTGGTATTTTTTATGATTTCTATAGCATGAATGTTGTCATACCATATATATCATTCTAAAACTTGGCTTTTTTTAACCTGTAAGAAATGGTGCTGGGAAAAAGATTCCTTGTCAGAAAAAAAGTGTAGCTCATTGTTTTTAACTGTGCAGACTTCCAAAATTTATTTAGCTAATTTTCTATCAATGAACATTTGGGCCATTTCCTTTCTATGCTAGTATAAATAATGCTGCAGTGATAGTCTTTGCTAATGTCTCTCTATTGTTACCTATGGCATTTTATTAGAAATTATTTTAAAAGCATACATTCTAATTGTATGCAATTCCTCGATAAACAATATGATGCAGAATATTTTTTATTTCTCAACTAGAATAAATTTCAGCTATAGTTTTTATGTATGTTTATAAATTTAGAGATCTATCTTCACACTAAAATCAGGGTAAGCATACTATCTCTGTTAGGCCAATCCCACCCACTGCTTACTGTTGCAAATAAAGTTTTATTGGAACACAGTCATACTCATTCTTGTACACACGGTTTTTGACTACTCTTATACTACAATAGCAGAGCTGAATGGCTGTGACAGAGACCATATGGCCCACAAAACAAAAAATAAGTGCCTATTCCATTACCAAAAATGTTTATGACCCCTACACTAGAACATGGACTATTCTAACTCAGGTTTTGTTTTTTTTGTGTTTTTTTTTTGTATTTCTACAAAGTTCAAGTTAAAAGTATCTTTAGGTTTTACATGTAAGACATGTGGTGACACTTGCTTATCAAAAACAAAAGGTCCAGAGCTGATGAACAAAGCAACATCTGTTTTCAGTTCTACAATCAAAACTATATAATATGAAGTCAGATCTGTTCTGCAGCTTTTGAATATACAGAATGTATTAATTAAACTAGGGATTCTCCTTTAAATATCAGGTTATCCTTCAGTCTGTCTAGTGACTTAAGCCACTATTTTGAACAAAAATACAAGTTTTCAAAATGATTTATCTATGAAAGTCAAGTGGAGTTTAGTAATATTTAAGATATGAAACAAGATTATAGAGTAAGGCAACTAGTGAGATAAGCCTCATGCTTCTGGGCTTCCCTGCATGATTTCCTGGAATGGTTGGACTAGAAAGGACTAAAATCATTGTTTATTCTCACATCCCACAGACCTACTAAATTCACACTAAAAAGGAGATACTTATAATAGGAACTCCACTTATTTGTATTAATACTTAAAATTTCCACAACATTCATTGCAAACTCTATTATACTATTTTGCCAATGACAATAAATGCTACGTTAAGGTTGAAAAATAGATGCTAGTGGATAACCAAAAATAATGATTTGAGCCTACACTATGCTCGTGTACAATGAATTGATGTTAACATTAATTACTAATAGATTCTGCCACTTACTTAAAACAATAGAAAGAGACTGAAATCAGGCATAGATGAATTTACAATTCTAAATGTTTCCATCGTTTTCAACTCAACTTCCCATATTGTGCCACACTTGTAAAATGGAACAGATCCTCTTGCCATTGTCCTATATAAATGATACGTGTTTTTTTTCCCAGCATTCCTCATTGTGAAATATTAAAAAGCTATAAAGAAGGTCCCAAGAGTTGTACAAAGCACGGAATTCCCATTTTATTCTCCCCTACAGAAAGAATAGAGAAATGAGTCCATTAGTGCCGTTTGGTTAAAAATAATAGTAAAATATTTATCTCTCAATTATTTGCTGATTACCAGCAGACTCCTTCAAGGCCTTTTTTGGTGACCTGACTTCTTAGTCTCTTAGATGACCAGGCTATGATTACTCCAGGCTACTCCTCCTCCTGGCAACTACTTAAAAATTACTGCCGTGGTGTTGAAAGTCTGAGGAGGAAGGCTGGGAAAACAGCTGCTTTTCAGCGGAGGTCCAGAGTGAACCCAGGACCCTGTTTGCCCAGGACAACCAAGTGCACACCATATTAGCCTGATGTAATTATAAAGAGCCCCCATACTCCCCTGGAAATGTCACAGGTCGAACACAAATTCTGCACTCATCTCATCAGGCCCAGCCCCCTGGATCTTTGCATCCTCTGGGATCTTCTATCTCTTCTCTGAGCATCCTGATTAGGAAGGTTCTGAAGGGAGAAGGAAGGAAGCACCGGGTTGGAAAAAATCAATGAGAGTCCAAAACAAGCAGGGCTCTAGAGATCCAGAGAGCTAAAGGAGACAAGGGAAGTGGTAAATGATACAGAGTCAGGCCAGAAGTCTGAGGTCAATGTCAACGGCTCTGTGCCCTCTGGTCAGTCAAGCGGGTCGGGGGAGGGAGTTACATGTTTGCAAGTGTGGCTATTAGGCTTGAGGGCTGAGCATTAGGGGCAGAGTTTCTGTACCAAGACCGTTGTCATAATCATAAAGACACAGGTCAGGACAATGAGGACAGGTTATAAGAAAAAGCAAAAATACCTTTGTTTGAAGTTCTAAAATGACAATAGAGAATCTTCAGTCCTATCATGTAAGCTGACTTTTGAAAAGAACATGGGAGGCTCTCTGAATCCTGAAGACCCAACAGCCAAGGAATCCTAGGGAGCAGTGGCTGTAGTTACCTGGAGAAACCTCCTACCACCTTAAAGCAGGCAGCTCCCCTTCAACTCTAGTGTGCCTCTCTCCCCCAAACTACAGGCTTCTTCTATTTTATAACCCAGACTACTTCAGATTATGTTCCTTTTTAAAGATACCTGGCCCATGTGGAAGATGTTAAATGTCGTCTGATTAGGGTTCCAAATTTCTTGAGGCCTGTCTTGGTTACTTTTTTTCTCGCTGTTGAGACAAAATACCTGACACCCAAAGTGAAGCAAGGAAAGGTTTATTCAGCTTACAGTTTCTGTGGATTTCAGTCCATACTCAGCTGGTTCCAAGGCAGGGTGGCATGGCTGAGGGGCAGCTGTTCATGGTGGCTGCAAGCGGCAAGAGCAAACCTCGCCAAAAAGAAAATCACGCCCCCATTCCGACCTTACATTGTATGTCGGCTCCACCCCTGGGCGGGTGCAGAACTCACACCACCAATCTCAGTGCTACACAACGAATCAATCATAAATGTTACATTCAGCCGCTTCCATGACTACATGAGGCTTGAGGGGGCCATCTATATACAAACCGTAACAAGGCCTGGGAACCCAACTCTCAAACCTATCTTTCATACTGTCATCGGCTAGGCACCAAACAGGTGAAAGACTATAAATCTTATGTGGCTTATGCTCCTAAGACACATTAATAGATGTACCAAATAATGCACCAAATGATTATTACAGTCACTGTAATAGTAAGGAATATCTATATCAAGCTCTATTCTAGGCGCTCCACATTTATTGATTCATTCAATCGCCACACAACCCTAAAAATGACTCTTTTATCCCGACTTTACAGATTAGAGAACTGAAGTTAAACAATTTTCTCTTGAGTCACATGTTAACAGGTATCATAGCCAACATTCAAACCAGGATTATTAGACCCCCACCTCCTTAATTACTTCCCTACAAAGCCTCTCAAACCAGACTCTTCTGAAATTCCAAAGTGGTTGAGGTCTCAAAAGTAGTTCTCTTTCTTAATCCCTAGTACCACAAAGAGACAAAAAAAGAAAACTTTCCCTTTTGGTTTATCTGAATCAGACAGCCTGAATATAACATAACATGATCCATAGAACATCACAATTCGATCACATTATCTGGCTTTTGGTGTTAATGCTAGTATTTGTCTATTCACTACCTCAGATTTTTGATGACAGGATACTACATTAACAGGACAGTAGGGGAGTAACTAAAGAAAGGATTCATTTTCAAATAATTTGGTAAGTGAATGAATGAATGCACTTTTGGTTGTATTGGTAGTTGTTCCCTCCTAGATCTTCAACTTTTAAGAAAGAATGAAGTAGTTTATGTATTTCAAGTTAATGAAATTTCCAAATTGATACAAATTTCCTAAATTTAGAAGTAAAAATGACCCAAAACACAAATGTTTACATGAAAAACCACATGCAATGGGTCATACTTAACAGACAGCTCCAATATTGTTTCAAAACTAATACTGATGGTCAACTTTTAGAAACCACATAATCACAAAATTTCCAGAACTCAAAGTAATTCTGATAAACACTATACACTATTCACTATTCTTGAATTTCTCCCCTTGAAAAAATATAAAAGACAATGCTTTGTACTTTTCCATATTCCTATGATTCAAATAATACTAATCTTTCAACTGTTCATAGTTTACACTATGAAGATCTTACTTACATTTCTTTTACACCAAAATGACCTGCCAAATATTCAAGGAAGGGAGCTCATGATTGTGTTATATTCCTTTCTGAAAGCTTCATTTAGACACCTACCAGAGATCCCTTCATGGACCAGAAAAATCTTAAACTGTCTCTATTTGATTGCTCTTGCCTAAGGCATTAAGTCCAATCCACCATGTCTCACCTCAGTAACTCGACACAGACTAGAAAATTCTTACAGTCAGCTTCCCCAAGGGATTTGTTAAGTTTCACATGCATTTAGTCGTGCAGTTGCCCTGCTCAAATTGATAAACTTGTAGCTAAATTCTTTCTGCAGCAATGGGCTGCTGGGCTTATGTTTTTATCACCAGGAGAATAAATATTGCAAAAGAAGCTGTTACTATGTGTTAGTGTTACCCATTACTTTTTAGCATAATTGAGCTTACATTCCAATTTCTCAGTAACTGATACGTATTTATTTTGTGGATGTGTTTAAAAGGTGAAAGGGACTGAAAAGGGCTAATGCTGAAATATAGTTATAGCAAAAAGGAAGGAAATTTTGATGTCTTAAAGTGAGCAACAAAATGAAACAAAAATTATGAATAAAATTATTACTTTTATTAAAGCTCTCAAGTTGCTATGATACGTATTTATACAAGGGAACTCTCAATGAATCCACTTTATGCTGTAACCTAACCCACTTATATTATACAGTTTGCATGACTTGCCCAAGGTCACAAGCCCCAGTGATAACAAAGTTAGGACTATATCACTGATCTCCTAACTCTGCAATCAGCATTCTGTCAAAGGTAAGATCCTGCCAATATCAGTAAAATATCTGCATCTCAAAGTCCTGTTGGAATCCAAAACTTAACATGTATTAATAAACACATCCCAGTCATTCACATCATCACTCATTTCCCAATTTGTTACCAAAAATATTACACTGCTATCTGAGTTTGTGAAAGTCAACTCTTATCTTTGGTCTCCAGGTGTCACTAAGTCGTATCATTTATTTTTACACCTTATGTTTCTCAACTAGATAGCCTTTTGGGAATCTTCTCTGGCTTCAGATTTCCACTTTCTCCAATTATATAGAGCACAAGGCTACTGCACTGTTCTCTGAACAGAGAAAATCCTTTGCTTTACTGTATCTCTAATACTTTTGCACTTACCTATTTACAACTTGTCAGGATCCTACACACAACTGTAAGAGTTTTCTTCCCTGAGAAATTTTTATTCCAGTTCTCAGAAGTCATCAATGGTTCCCAATTCCCTCTTGAAACAAATGAAAACACCTATCCAAATGATTATCTTCACACCTAAGTACTTCCATCTTCATTAAATAAGTTTATTTAGCAAGTATTTGTGGAGTAATCACTTTGTACCTAGTTACATGCTGGGTCCTACAGGAAATTATATGATACATGCCATGGTACCAGCCATTATGGATTTTAACAATCAATGCAGAGAGACAACACATGCACACCTTAAACTTTTTTTTATAGTAAGAAAAGTCTGTGCATGATTACACACCACAGGAGTGAGGGTCAAACGTTCTAGGTGTCCACATATTTGTATGAGGTTTCCTGAATTACACATAAAGTGGGCAAGGGTTGGTTCCAAAAAGGTACAGAAAAGCACATTCTCCAAGAGAAGCACATGGCTCCAAGATACAAATTGCTACCCTCAAAATTCAGAGACTAAGGTGACCAAGCCAAGAGTAGAATGTTCTTCTGTTTAATAGTCAGAAAGGAGACTGGGGAAAAAAAAGAAAAAGAAAAAAAAGGAAGGAGACTGACAAAAAGAAAGAGGCAGCTAACAGTGACTGTTCAAGTGTCTGCTGATGAATCTGGAGCTCATCCTCAAAGAAAAGGCAGGAAAAGGGGTCACTGAGTGACAACATAGCAAGAAAAATGTAATTGTTTATTTGGCAGAAATATTAATGGTAGGATTTTAGGTAGGAAATTACTGAACAGTACAATTGTTACAAAAATAACTAACATCCATCAATGGAAGAAGAAAAGTAAGACTGAAGATACATTCTGAAGTCACATTATTAAATACATAAAGTGAGAAAGAAGAAACAATGATTCAGTCATATCATGCTAAGATAATAAGTGAATGAGGAATTTGCAGATTAAATAATGAATAAAGAAGCAAGGAAAAGTGGAGGTGGTGACTTTTAGGTGATGGCTTGACAGACTAAAGCAATTAGCCTAAAGTTAAGGTGGAAAATAAAGGTGTGTTCTAGAATCATGAGAACCTAGAAAAAGTGACAGCAAGAGACTCTGTTGTGTCCATTACCTGTCCCACATCCTGTGTGAAGGTCCAGCCTTGTGACTGAGTCAGTGTGGACAGAGTGTCTCCCAGGCTGGGTCTATTTCACCTCCTACAGATCAAACTCCATTTTCTGTCTCTTCACTAGCTGAGTGAAAAAGACTATCAGAACTGACAGGAAGACTCTTAGAACCTAGAATTTAGCTAGAAGAAACCTGTATCCTTGAATAACTACATAGAAGACACACACACACACACACACACACACACACACACACACAGAATTCCACTGCATTTGGTACAAAAATATCATGTAATTGTGATAGGTTGCCAATACTGCAGTTTGGAATTGTTTGCTACAGCACTTAGCCTACTCTAATATGATTAGTTTTCCAAAACTAATCCATGTCCTACAAACACTCAGCTGTTCAAGCACACTTTATTGTCACCTATGCCCCACTCAATGTTTTTTCTTTCATTTTATTCTACTTGCTATGTGATTTCCACCACATCAGTCTTTGTCCTTCCTGTCTTAATATTTTGCATAGATTTTACATCCTGTATTAATGCAATTCCTGACTTATCCTAAAGGACGATAGTCCCTACTATCATTTTCCTAACCCCACAGCACTTGTACAAATATCTCTATTCATCTGTAACTGGTTATGACTATGTTTTTATGTTTATTTTATCTGTTATTATGTATCTCCATTTATATTTGTTCCATTAGATTATAAACTCAATATGAACAAAGATTGTGTTTCCTATTTCCTTTGTAATTTCCTACATGCCTCATATATTGCCCTACACTATCAGTGCTTCATAAACTCAACTAATTGAAGTTCAAACTTCTACTCATAAACTTGTATCAGATGTGTATCCACTCACAGAATCTGTATCTGTAACACAAATACATATACAGTCTTACAGTGGCAC
>RJWT010007823.1:0-27102 GCA_004365215.1 Cuniculus paca | reverse complement strand
AAAAAAAAAAGGAAGCCTAGCACTAAAAGGTTCTACAGGTAACAAATTTAGAAAATAAAATTCTTTTTTCTTGTCAGTCATGATACTTTTAACTCAAAATCACTAATAGGAATCTGGATAATGGTATTCCTGAAGTTTGTCTCATTACTTGAAAGTTGATGAAAAAATAATAATCACATATTGCCATCTTAGAAATATGTTCTAGTCTTAGCAGTGAAGGAACTGTATGTTTCATAGTATTTAGCCTGACCAAAAACAACAAACAAAGCAACTCATCCAGAAAAATGAAAAATGAAGACAGTGTTAAAGAAATAATTTTTTTAAAATTTACAATAAGGTTATTTAAGTATGGAAGAAATTTCCTGTTAGAAATAAATTAAGGAAAACATTTCCTTACCTACTGGAAACTTAATATTTAGAATGCTTCTAGTCATCATGTGTGAATATGAGTAAAAATGTAAGAACTTAATCATGTATTGTCTCACAGTGCCAACGCTGTTAAAATACTACAGTGATCTCAACCAGGAAGAATCTAAGAATAAGTCCTATGCCATACACCAGTGGCGGTGGTGAACTTCAGGCATGTGTGCTGCAGAGGGCTGTTTGTTATCACTGAAAGTTCTAACAGGTTCACTATCACTGTCCTATACTTTATGATCTTGTATGAACAACAAAAGTTACTCAATTCCAATGTCATCAATAAAGTACTTTTTATGGAACGAAATCATCCTGCTTTCAAAATAAAGATATGCATTTAATATATAACTCTTTAATTGTGTAAGAATTATATATGATCAGCCAGGAACGGTAGCACAAGCCTGTAATCCCAGCACTCAGAAGGCTGAGGCAGGAGCACTGCTGTGAGTTCAAGGCCAGCCTGAACCATATAGTGAAACCCTACCTCAAAAAACACCAAAAAAAAAAAGAATTATACATGATGAAGAAAATTTTCTTCAGCAAACAATTTACTGTTTCCTAAAACAGAAGTATCATCCAAGAGGTGATTCTTTTACTATAAAGGATCCTCTTTAATAAACGATTAAAAGGTTGTTCACATCTGTTTATAATTAGTTTTTCTTAGAAAAATATTATTAGACACAAGAAAAAAATGAGTCATTAAGAAAATTCTCTGGAATTACAAGTAAGTAGCCCAAAGGTTAATCATGAATTTTAGAAAAATGACTTTTTGATTAAGTAAAATGGAACATTTGAAATTTTCAATACAGAGCTTGAGGAAAACCGCAAGTTCTAGGTCAGCCTGAACAACCTAACAATTTAACAAGACCTTATCTGAAAACAAAATATGAAAGGGCTGGAAATGTAGCTCAGTGAGAAGGCCTAGATTCATTCCCCAGTACATCACAGGCATGAATGCACACATACACACACACGCACGCACAGATATAGATAATCTCTGTATTATTATTCAAGTACAAATATAAAGAGAAAAATACAATAAATATTTGGTTTGGTAGCTTAATATCACTATAAAGCAAATGCAATCTTCACCTACAAATAAGCATCAGTGTTCCATGTCCATTATCTGCAGGAATTTTTTATTATGGAACGTTCTACAATACAGTATTCCACATACAATCTGGTCAACCAATGATATTAAAATCACTTAGTTTTACTGTAGCAAGAAGAATGTATTTCTGCTTTTATATAAAATGATTTTTAAAAACTTGCTGTAGTATTTATAATTCAAGGTGATTTTTATATTCTCACAGTCTACTACAGATTTTTCTTAGTGATTTATAGTAGTCTCTTTTTAAAAAGTCTCATTCATAATTATGGTTCATTCTTCTCCTAGAGAAGGTAACAATCCTTTCTACGTATATATGTCAGGATAAACTGGCAGGTTGACAGAAGGTGGACAGAGGCAGTCTTTACATAATGGAAAGGAGATTGATGAACAACTGGTGATGCCATTATAAGGCACTTTCCACATGGAAAAAAAAATACAAATGGACCACAGAATTGAACTAACTTCACATGGCAGAATTTTAAGCAGACTTATATTTCAAATGTCCACATACTACTCATTTGCTCACAGTAAACACAGAGGTTAGTGGTTCACGTACGCAACATTTTGTTGGCTATTCTGTCATTATTACTAAGAACCATGTACCATCTTCACAGGGTACAAGTGTTAGACCGTCAGTTGCTGTCAACAAGCCATAACGGTGGAGAATCAAAACAATCCAGTCAAAACTAACTTTTCTAGGGAAAGTTATTATCTAGACTCAGTGAGCACTAGTGAAGGTGGACATAAGAGTTTCTGGACAACACATAGAGCCGAAGGTCGGTGGGGTATGAAGATGGCAGAAGGTGTTGAGGGCATATGACCCTTGACCTTTCAGAAAACTGGACTGTGTCAACATTCTAATCTGGTTGTTGGCTCTCTCCTCAAACCCTTTATCACTTCTCATTACCCACATAGGATACTTCCCTATAGTTCTTGGATTCTAAGGTATAGGTTTTTTCACATTTTAACATATCTAAAAAAGACAGGTATCTTATGACAGATGTATCCATTAAAGGTAATTTAACTTTTCTTTTTACTTAATCTTACTACTTGGTAAGTGTCTTAAAATCATGGAAATGAGATTTTTGTTAATACTGCTGCTATTAAGACTATTTCTAATGTAAGTTTTGTTTCACTTCTCGTCTCAGCTTTCATTCATTGTTTTATCTTCTGTGGGTTTCTACAGTTCTTTCACAGAAACATCTGGTAGCTTAACAAATCACAATGCATCATGTGAATTATCAGAGCCTTAATTCTTCCTCAGTGAATAGGTCAAAAAGCTTTAAAAGGTAAAAGCAATAACAAACAGGTAACAGTAATGAGAATATAGTTAACACTACTGAACTACAGTCCTTTAAAATGGTTCAGATGATAAATTTTATGTTATTTTTTACTACAATTAAATTTTTTTTTCTTTTAAAACATAGGTGCCAGCTATCAGTAATTACCCTGATATACAGCTGTCTTTTCAACTCAAAATCACTGGCCTCTTTCCATCCATCAATTAGCTCTGGGCGGAGCAGATCTACCCTACTAACACACTGAAAATCAGCACCATGTCAGAGACATTATTAAAGAAATATCTGTATTGGAGGTCCAATTCATTATCTTCCTAGGAAAGCAGTTCAGTTATGGTCAGATACCAGCTCTAAATAAATTCTTGTAACTGTTTATCCAGCTCAAAGTGTTTAAATCATGCCTGAGGATGAAGGAAAAAAAACTATAGAAACAGAAGGCTGAAAAATGTTAAATATCAAATGAATGAAAGGAAAACAATCATTTAAGAATACAACAGAAAAATCTTCTCTTACATTAATAAAATCTTAGTAATTGCCTAAATTAACAAATATTTGCATTAGTCTATGTCAAATATTTACATGTAAAGACCCACTTAGAGCTAAAGAAAGTAACATTAAAAGACATCGCCTAAAATGACAAGTCAATAGGCAATTCACATGTAGAACTGAGACGAGTTAAAATGTCAAGACGGTATTTATCAAGTCGTAACCCACGCAATTTCTCCCACGTTTCCATTTAAAATATCTATGAATGCAAAAGCCAAACAACTCACAATGCTAGAAATCTGGACACACAGAAAACTGCTGCCAGAATCTCTCAGGAAACCACACGAAATATAAGGCTGATGGAACAGAGTTAAACCTAAACTTAATGGTTTAACTGTGCTGCACCAATGGAGAGAGTGACCTGCTTATTGGAAATATTTACAAAACCTCTTTCCCACTCTCACACACTCTGCAAAGCAAACGAAATGAGGCAACCGCTCAGTATTGCATTGAAGTGAAAGGAAACTACCTGCTCACCACCTCATCTAAACACTGCTTAGAAATAGCACTTCAAATTAAACAATTTATTAGCAAAAAGAAGAGGAACAACAATGGAGCTATGACAAATACAGTCATCTTTCATAAAATATAATCAATAAAGATAAAGATAATATTAACATGGGAAATAATTTTTTGAACATTTTCTTATTCTCTGTATATCATTTAAGCCAAGTAATGAAGCAATTTAAGGATTCCATCAGAAGAAAATAGATTTGCATTATATGAAAACTAAGAACCAAATTGACAAGTGTACACATGAAATTGATTTCTAAAGCTTAGGGAATGATTTAATTAACACCAAAATATTTCAATAATAGGCCAAAAGGCACACTCCATTCCCACAGTCAGCAATAATGGGTTTAGGTGCATTTCCTACCATTTAAGAATAGGTAAATAAGAAAAATACATAAGAAAAGGGAGAAAAACATAAATTTCAAGAAACTAGAAACAAAACATTTTCAGTGAATCCTGGCATCCTTAGTAGTATATAAGAACACATGCTTCTTATCATACTAAATGAAACCCTTAAAGGAAAAATAGGCTAACAGATGAAAGCAACAGGATACGGCTAAAAGGAACAAGGGAAAATTAAAAACTAGAAGAAAAATAAAAATACTGTAACAGAGGAGAAAGCCACAATAAAAGTACTAGGTTATTATTAACTGATATTCTATACAACAAGAGGTGCAAAAAAACAAATTTGAGAGTACTACAAACATAGATGTGAAAGCAACAAAAAAGACTTTAAGCTGGAAACAAATGACAAACAGGAAGATCTGAGGAAGAGATTCAACCCAAGATGCACAGAAACATTTTTTAAAAACAGATATTTGTACATGCATACATATACATACACTGAAATATATTTTCTTGCTTGTGAGGAAAAATGCCATCATGAAGGAAATGAAGTTAGCATATGGTGGGGCAGGGGAGTAAAATCACCTATTTCAATAGAAATTATCTGTAATACAACACCCTGCACCAATAAAAAAGAGAATAAAGAACTTGTGAAAAGAACAAAAACCAGGATGACTGTATAATTTCCATAGCACTAAATGATAGAAAATTACAGAACAATGTTTATAGATTTTTAAAGAAAAAAAGATGTGCAAAAAAATTTATCCTAACATTTAAGAAAGTTTAGAAAGGATAACCTGAGAGATTTCAAAAAACAAAGAGTTCAGGCTGGGAATTTAGCTCGGTGCCTAAGTGCCTGCCTGGCAAGCGAGAGGTTGTGAGTTCAATCCCTGGTGCCACACACATACACACACACACACACACACACACACACACAGCGAGAGGTTGTGAGTTCAATCCCTGGTGCCACACACATACACACACACACACACACACACACACAAAAGTTCAAAAGCAGTCTCTTAGAGGGTAAATTAGGTTTGTAGGACTGTGGTAACAAATTCATACCTAATGTTTTAAAACAAACATTCTACAATGAGTATGCCATGTTTTGTAATAGAAACAATGTAATATTAAAAAAGTTATATAAAATAATAAAGTGCAGAGTGGAGTGGACTTGCTCAGTGGACCTAAAGTAACATTGTTTTTTATCCGTAACATCTAACCTATTTGGGAAAAAGCAAACAGAAGTCTCTGACTGGCTAAAACAATGTGTCATAGAAAAGGATAAATGCTGATATTTTCCTGCCAATCAGTGCTTTTAAAAATGATATATTTGGGCTTCTGCTGTAGCTTAGTTGTACAGTGCTTGCCTAGCACGTATGAGACCCTGCGTTCGTCACCACCTCCAAATCAAAAGCAACAACAACAACAACAACAACAAAAACCTAGTTGTTTTAAAATAATATATTTGCTAAATCATACGGAGTCAAAATACAAGAAAATATATAAAATAATTCAATTCTTTGTTGACTTGACCAGAATCACTCATAATTAAAACCATAAGGTGCCAAAGTAAACCAGAAACCACTTTTCCTCTTTAGTACTTGACTCCCTATTAAAAATTATCATTAAACCTAAAATGTTCCTTTTCAAGGAGCTAAAATTATATAAATGTAACTACAAATAAAGTGACAAAGTGTCAGGAGTACTTTTAGAAATTGTAGATTGAGGCTGAGTCCTAAGCTGATTCCAACTGCTAGACTTTGAAAATTACCACTTTGCAGTAAGTTACTCTACTGCCTCAAAATGTTTCCAATCAAGAATACTATCATTACATGTATGAAAAAGTAGTTGTCTCAGTTCCTTTGGGGTTCACCAATTTAATCCATGGCCTCCAAAATTATATGTGAGGATAGGTCAGTTTTGACACCTTTGTAAAACAAAAATAAATAATTTTTTTTAAAAAAGGCAAAGATGCCAGGCGTGGTGATGCACGCCTGTAATCCCAGCACTCAGGAGGCTGACATAGGAGGACTGCTGCAAGTTTGAGGCCAACCTGGGCTACAAAAAAGTGAGTTCAGGGCCAGCCTGAATTGCATTGAGACCCTGCATGAAAAAATCAAAAAGACAAAGAAGTGGGGGGGAATGGGATATAAACAAAACACAACCTCCAATTTTATTCTTGTTATTCAACAAACACAAAATTACATTGCCCAATCACTAGAAGTTTCTAAAAACTTACTCTTAATTTTTCCTCAAGGTCTGGCAGCAGTGAGCCAACTGGCCTTGGTCTGAGAACCATGTTCTTCGTGGCTCTGAATAATCCAATCCAGTTGGAAGGCAGCACATTTTTACTCGCTAGCAGTGTACAACATTCACAAAAGATCAACTATATTTTACATACAACCCCACATTGATAGCACCATCAAATAACCCATGATAATTTTATAAGAAAAAATAAGAGAGAAAAAGACAAGCACAACTAAACATATCTATGAGTGTTAAAAACTTGACAAAGTCTCCTTAAACAAGAAAACAGTATTACTGAATGGTTCAGGGTTGTAACTACTGCAGTACTGGGCTATTAGAGCAAAGGGGTTGGTCCAGCCTCACTAGCCTCCTGGACAGGCAATAGGAATGTAAATGCCAACTAAGAACTGAGTACTGTAATGCCTTCCAACACACAACCAGATGGCAAGGGAACTCATCATAGTAAAGAAAGGACTCTTTTTTTGAGACATTTCCAAAAAGAAAAGAGAGGCCCTCCTTTCTCAGAAAATGTCCTGGTTGGCTCAGTCATCTCTCAGAGTTAAGAAAAGTCTGGGCAAACCAGCATAGTTCAGGGCAGAAGCTCACAACTACCACAGCATTTGAAAATTACCTGGAGAATTTCTTTGGTTTTATTTTGCTTTGATTTTATATATCATTTTCCAGGTTTCTGGGCTTTGGAGGCAGGGCCTCATATATTTGTTTGCTTGCTTTGTTTGTTTTTAAACTCCCCACAATGATTCCAAAGTGCAGCCAAGGCTGAGAGACACAAAGAGCTGTAGAAAATAAAATTAAAGCCTTGGCTTCTAAGATTGGCTCTAACAAATTTTTAGTTGTGCTGCCTTGCATAAGTCACTTTGTATTACAAAGCCTTCCCCTACACAACTATATAGAAAAGAGTACAACATCTCCCTACCTCAGAAGGGTTTTGGAACCTCAAATATGTGTTAACTGTAAAGCACTTTACACATGTTCCAGCAATCCTTTTCAAATACAGTATTTACTATGAGAGAGATTTCAGGTACTCTTAATAAATCTGAAGAGCAGAAACCTATGACTACATATGCACACTTGAGTAGATCCTATAATGAGTTTAGAAAAATTTCAATTTGTCAGGATGTGAATGGAAAACTTTGAAAGGTGCTATTTTTTAGCCATCAAATATATGGTACAAGAAATTTATTAATCAATACACATATGACCCATAAACAATGAAAAACACTCAAATCATATTTATGCCCCCAGAGTTCTGCCTAATTGAAAAAAACATGTTCTATTTAAAATAAGAATTTTAGGGGATATAGAATTTTAGAATTTTAGGATTGGAGCACTTGGGCTGGGTTAGGCCCCCAACACTGTAATAAATCAGTCAATCAACAAGAATTTTGTGTGTGGCTAATCTCTATGTAAATAGACATGGTTAAAAAGAGTTCCCTAAAAAAGTGTGAATGTTAAGATCTCATCCAGTCCTGTGACTTTTTAAATGTAACATATCTGCAAAGATCTCTCAATCCTTTCCCTGAGCCTACATCCTTTCCCTGAGCACTTACTTCAGTACTTGATATTTCAGTGCCATCTCAAACTTAATGTGTCCAAAATATAGGCCCTTAATTGCTCCTGACTCCCAATTTTAATGAGACTCTCTCATCATTCAAGACTCAACTCAATGTCATCTCTTCAAAGAGGGCCTGCTGATTCCAAACAAATCATATCCTACCATCTTGTTTACCCAATTTTATCTTTTTTTATAGGAAGGAATTATGTGTGTATGAGTTCACTGTCTCCATCTCTCCACTAGGATGTAAGCTCCATGAAGGACA
Source organism: Cuniculus paca (assembly GCA_004365215.1). Lineage (NCBI taxonomy): Eukaryota > Metazoa > Chordata > Mammalia > Rodentia > Cuniculidae > Cuniculus > Cuniculus paca. The sequence continues at coordinate 18,781 of RJWT010007823.1, read as the reverse complement.
TAAGACACTATTAAAATGTTATCATATTCTTTGTTGAGGCCCAACACATAAAACATTATCTTACACAATGTCAGCCATCAATACATGTTACCCCCAGAATCAGGAAGAATAACAAAGCCTGGAGGTTTCCAGCCTGTACTTACTACTCTTCATTTTTATATTGTCTTTTCTTGTCTCTTTGGTCCATTTTCCTGGCTTTCACCCAGGATCTTTCTCCTTTGGACTGAAAAAACTCTGTACTTTGGTTTGTTCTGAAGGAACACTGATTGATCCATTGGCCATCCACCATCAGTGGGTGAGCTATACCCCACCCTGAAGGGAACCTGGTTCTCAACATACTTTTGGCCAGACTTATAAATACACCCATGTCTCCTGACTCAAGAAAATAAAAAATATTCATAATTTTTTAAACCATGTAGTTCCTGGGGTCTGTCATTTGTCCTTGGTTCTGATACATTGGCCAAAATAAAGACAACAGTCCACCACAAGCATTCCATATCAGGTATCATTCTCTTGCTGAAGGTGCATTTTGTACATCTGGGCTATCTCTAGACAATAACACCTACCTCATTTAACACATATCCTGTTGAAGGACCATGTCTCATCTGAACTTTCCAGAAAAACAATGTTTCAGAGATAAAGATGAGGCCCCAGGGTTCCTGGGTACTATAATTTGTTCTGGACCCTCATCAATGCCAGGAAGATGAAGAAACTTTTGCTAAAGACCACTTATTCAGACAATTTATGGGATTCTGCATCATGGTGCTTGACCAGGAAGGATCACAGAAGAGTTTTTATAGTTTAGTATTTGAGTTTCTACTACCAGACAAAAGAGACAATAGACACAGGAAAAACTAGTATGCACTTTGCAGACTATTTCTGATTCCATTCAAGGCTACTCAGCTCTTCTCTGGTGAAGAAAGCAGAGAAGGGCCTCCCACACTCAGTGCTAGGCACAAAAGCTTTACCACCAGGCTGGGTGTTCATCTTTCCCCTAGGTCAGGGTATCTACTGCTAGGCTCTCCTGGGTTCTTGGCTGCAAACTATGGTTCTGGTTCAAATAATGCCTAAGTACTCCATATCAGGAATAGCCTCCACAACCATACCCAAGCCTGACATCTTGCACAAACACATCACCTATGGAAGATGTGAGGATAAGGAAAACATGGAACAATCCCAACAGAAAAATAAAGTCTTAAATCTCACCCCACAACTCTTGTGACCGCAACCAGGGCTTCTTACTTCACCCCTTTACAAGTCCTGGAGTGCCGCAGACATATACTGCATTGCAGATCATACAATCATTATACTCTTCCTGGTCATCAGTGCTCACCCTCATAGGTTCATCCTTTCAACCCTCAGTACAAGCTTCCTATACAACTTCCATCATCTCAAACCCAAGTGTATTTAAAAGAAATTTATCTTCTCTTATTACAAATAGTGCCACCATTCTTTCAACTGCACAAAACTTAGTCATACTGATTTTTTTTCCTTTCCAAATGCAATGATCTTCAAATTCCTCAACTGCCTTCTTCTTCTTGTCAAAATCCATCTACTCCCACCTCTTCTACACTTCACTTGATTAATTATTCCCTCTCTTGGATCATAAACCCTTCCTTTTCTACTAAGTTTCTTCCTTTAGCTTATAAATAGTCCAAATACCACTCCCCTGAAGCTTTTTGCTCACTTCCCCATTCATACCTGATTGAGGAATCACTTCCTTGATACTCAGGGCCCTTCAGCCCTGTTTAATCATCAAGCAGTGTGTCACCATTATTTACATGCCAGACTATCTATTGGTGAGGGTTCTTCAAAGCAGAAAGCAAGGCTTTTTCAACTTGAAATCCCCACTGCAGTCAGACGGTGACTTTATGTGGTTTTCTTATCCTCACAAATACAAACACATATGCAAATACATATATTGTACTTCATGGATCATATGATGCACAATTATTTTACATGTTAACATGTCTGAAATTGGAAAAGGTCTGATCAGTGATGACATATCAGAATTGATAAAATATGATAATTTCCTATAAACCTAACTGTAAGACCATGAAGGCAGAGACCAAAACTGAAGCTCAAACACTGAAAGAAACATGAGTAATATAATCTAATTAGCCTCTCTGTACAAGTGAAACACACACACAGAGGCAGAAATTAAAAATGAAACTTGGAAATCAAATCTCAGCCCATATGAAATATTGGCACCTAAGCAAAGTGAACTGACTCACTGTCACCGGTACACAATGTAAACTCAAAGATTTTTTTTGTTGAGGAAGACACAAAGAAAACAACACAATATACTAGTAAGGGTTGCAAAATCAGGGACAACATCCATTTGGCTCATTGTGATATTCTGAGTGCCCAACACAATGTATTGCAGATAGCAAAGATTTTTAAAAGGAATTTATGAATGAATGTTCTAAGATGAAAAATCTCAATGTTGTATTTACACAGTAGTGTGGTCAATGGACTATCTCATCAAAACCTCTTGAAATGCCAGCTAGAAACTGAGATTTTCAGTTTTCTTACAGACCAACTAAATTAGAATTTCTGGGGTTAGGACTCAGAAATTTGGATTTATAACAAACAATCCAGGTGATCCTCATAGCCATTAAAGTTTGAGAACTAGAGTGCACTGGAAACAATGGAAAGGAATGACTAAAATGTCACAAATTAAAAAACTGAATCTGAAGAACATACCAATTAGAAAAAGAAGAGATAAAACCTAGAAAGCAAAAGGAAAAAAATGGCAAAGTTAGTTATAAACAAATGCAAGAACACTTTTAAATATAAATGTATTAACATTAAAGAATCAGGAACTCTGAAAAGTCATGGGATAAAGGATTAATTCCATCACTGTGCAAGGGGCCAGGAGTACCATATGAGACATCATTAGGATAATTAAATAATTAACACACATAGGATTAAAAATTCTCTTGGGGAAAATGATAATGAACAAGAAACACCTAATGTAGTTTCACAAATGACTCTTCAAATATCTGCAGACAAAGACAGATCGGAATTAAATATGGAGAAAAGTAAAAATGTATCTGTTTCAGCCAGCTAAAACTTATAGAAAAGAGTTAGAGGTAGCAAATTAATTCATGCTACTCAAGTAAGTCAGACATGAGAAGACAAGCTTTTAAAATTATCAAGGGGGAAAAAGACTAGGAAAAGAAAAATGCTGCTAAAAATGGAGTAGAGTATGGAATTAATGAAGACTAAACTAGCTCAGAAACAGACCTAATTCTTTTTAATTTATCTTTGACAAGAAAAATGAGGAAGACATATTTGTATAATTAGAGAAAATGAGGACTTTGTAAAAATAGCGACTGACAAAAAGCAGATGTGAAGCACTTGACGAAACTGAACTCATACCAATCAGGAGAGCTAGATGATGGGAAGCTGAGGCTCTCAAGAGAATTCACTCATACACTTGCAGAGTCATTTACAATCATTATGGAAATATGGCAGAAAAATGGGGAAACAAAAGATTTGAAGGGGAAGGGAAAAATTAAATAATGAATTATCATATCAATCTGAAAATGATTACAAAGAGATGACAGAAAATTTAAGTGGAAACTAGTGACATTTTTTTTTCCAACCTAGACAGTGAGCTCCATGAGGTCAGGGGCATTCTTTTTCACTTTTTAACACTGGCACAAAGTCTACAGCAAACATGTGATCCATGTTCTATCATGGTATAATGGATAGAGACAGGGAGCTACAAATTGAATGCTACCAAACTTTCCATTTCTTCTAAGCAGAACCCTGTATGACAAGGAGCTTGTCATTTTTTTCCCTCTGATTAATGATATCATATAATAGGAGAAGGCAAAACTCCTACCCACCTTGTAGACAATTAAATCATAAACCATAATCAGAATAAAAACCTTAAAATTCTAGTAACAAATATTTTAGAAACATTAAAAGCAAAAACTATACAATATATACTATAAATCTAGGTAAATATTTTCAGTATTTTCTTTAAAAAGATATCCTATAATGTATTTGGAGAACATGTAAAGTTTAAAGAGAAATCCTTTAAAAAATATTATAAAAAGCATCTTTTCTATGATTATTACATAGCCCATTGAATGAGTCATTGAAGTTTCTCACATACACACTTCAATACAACATCATCCACAAATACTCAAATTTATTTTCATTAATTTACCCTGAATATATAAACAGGGCATTCAGGCAAATTTCATAGACTCATACACTTTCAGAAGGTTAACACTAAGTTAATGGAAAAGGATCTTAGGCAGATCTCAATTAATTATAAATAAAAGCCACTAGGGTGGGGTGGCACTGATACGCTTCCTACACACTGAAAAGATGAGGGTAGAGGGAAACTTTACTTTTGGGTATCTTTCTGGAAACTTTATTTTTGGGTGTCTTTCTGTGCAAAGATCAATGCATTCCACATAGTACATACAAATCATACACATTAAACACAACTGAAAACTGCTAACTCATTTATAAGAAAGAGATAGGATACAAATGCTATTTACACGAATAACAATAGCTCTAGCCTAAAAACAACTAGAGTCAAACTGAAAATCTTATTCAGAGAGCAGAATTCAAGTAGACTGATGGCCACGTACACAAACCAGTTAAAACAGCAAGAAAGTGGTAAAAACAAGGCCCAAGCCACTGTGGGTTTGACCCAGTTCATAACCAGTCAGTTTGTCTAGATGCCAAGAGTTAAAAAAAAGCTTTAAAAAACAAGCAAGCTGATATGAGCACCAATCTCTTGAATCAACTGGCAAGAGTAAGCTCTACTTCCTAAAAAAATAACACATTGAGGTAATTCAAACATGGTTATGTTACTCTTTCTTGTAGTAGCATATAAATAAATAAATGATCAACAACAGCAAATTGAAAGGGAAAAATATTTAAATATTTCATTCACAATGGGGGGGGGCTTGGTTACTTGAGTGTCAAAAGAAACATTATTTATTCAATTATCAATCCAACACAATCCAGGTGGGATAAAACCAGTAGCAGAAAGTATGTACTAACTTAGATGCTTCAAGAAAATTAATCAAATAATGGAGCATTTTTCCCAGAAATATATATCCATGGAGCATTCAAAACTTAAGTGATATAGAGACGGATAGAACTAGGAGACAGAACACTACAATAAAGGTGTTTTGAGTGCCACTGTTAATTTATTTGGCAGCCTGGATCATTCAGAATAATAGGAATTAAAGAACAATAAAGAAAAAATATAGACATCCCCATGAGCAAAATTTACATATGCTACAAAATTCATAGTTAAGAATTCATTAATTTGATACCACAGAGATTGTCTCTGATTACTTTTTATACACAGTTCTGACCTTGGTTCTTTACCTTGCAGCTTACAGCACAGTAGCTGAACAATTTAGAAAGCAAGTGTGGCTTTTCTTAGATACCATAAATATCTAAATATGATAACCTATAACCAAAGAGCAAGGGGAAAAAAGCAGATGGCATGAGAAACAGAGTAAGATACAAAGAAATGCCAGTCTGTGGATAGTTCAGGGTGGGGAACACTGCATGTGCCTTCTAAGTAATAAATGACACTTCTGACTTATCACAGTATTCTGAATAAAGGATACTATGGAAAAGTTCATCAGACATCAGATTCAAATGGATGCCCTTTGATCATAAAATGTCTGAATGTGCACAGTACATTTTGACAAATTTGAGAAATGCATCTGATATGTTTCCATTAAAAATGTTAAAATATATTATTTGGTGTATAAAGGGGTGAGATTTTTGTTTTCTGGAAAACTCAGCTACACTGAGAAGTCAGGTTCTAAAACAGGGTTAAATAAACTGAACGTTAACAATCATTTAAAAAGAAAATATGACACAAGAGTTAGGAGTTTATATACAATAAAGCAATTGGTTTCTATTTTTAAAAGGATAACAATTTAAAGACAAAACACAGTACTGATAAAGCTTTAATTACAAAAACAAAGAGCCTTATGGATCTGTCTGTTAATGGCAGCAGAATTTTAAGGTCTGTGCAAAAGGCAGCTCATTTCTGTCTTGACACACAAGCCTTTAAAATGCTTAACAATCTCAAAATATCTTTGAAGCAACATCAATGGTATATTGGGTTTCTGATTTTTTTTTCCTGCACTGAATTAGAAGTTAATAAATATTGCAGGCAGTTCCTCTACATTCCTCAATCCACTGCCACCCTACACTCTAGGAAATAAAGGCAGCCCCTACCACCACTTTACAGTCTAGGGTTGGCAAAATGACTTGGTGGGAGAGCTTTGAAGTTCATAATTACAGAAAGAGAAATATGCTATAAATGCCAGAGGGGGGAGCTCAGAGCAAAGAGAAAGATAGTGTTTATAATGGGCAAGAAAGGGAAATGCTGAGAACCTTCTGAGTTTCTACACAATATTCTTTTTTTTTTTGTTTTTCAGTATTCTTTTGAAGGACAGGTTACAACACCCTTTGAAACAACAACCTCCCCTTCCCCTCAGATACAGGAAAAAATAAATAAAAGTACTGCTGAGGGTAACCAGTTTAAACAAGGGGCAAGATTCTGAAACTTCTACTTTAAAGGTCTCTGCCACTCAGCTGCCCTCTGTGGAATCAGTTTTGTTTACAAATGAATCTATACAATAGGACTGGCATCTAATGATGCTTCAGGCACAGTAAAGAAATTACAGTTCAGCCTCCTCCAAATTCCTTTACAGGTTTACTTCTAAAGACAAAATGGAATTTTAATAGGTTCCTTCCGTAATTAAAGATACTATGTAAGTGTATTCACTATCATTCTTACCACTAAAGAAATATAAGTACTTTATACACCAAGAATGTAGCCACTGATCATCATCTTCTCCTAAAAACAACTTCCAAATTTAGACATGTTGGAAGAAATAGCCACAGTCTACCAGTACCCTTGCTCTTTTAGATATAAATTATTAAGATTTCTTTTAACTGAGCTTTGAATCCTGAACAGTTTGCCAATGACCAGGAACAAAAAGCTAGCATTAAAACAGGTACCATGAAACAATAAAAGTCTTGATGCCATGTGGAAAACTAAACTTTGCAAGAATCAGTACTCAAAGAAAATCTGTGTAAAAAAAAAAATCAGTATTATTTTATTAGCTACTGCCACAGCAATACTGAGTAACAAAACAACCCACAACTCAGCAGCATACAACAATATGCATTTTTGTTGTTGTTGTTCATATATATGCTGGTTATGTGGGATTCGGCTGTAGGTTGCTCACCTGGGCTTGCTACCAAGGTGAAGATTAGGTCCAGATCAGTTTTCCGCTCTCCTTGAATAAAGAACTACTAGAAAAATGTTCTTCTACTCACCTCAAACAGAGTACAAAAGACCAAGTCTGAACACACAAGCACATTTCAAGCCTTTGCTGATAGGTATCAACACTCCATTGGTTATGGCAAGTCATATATCCAAATGCATGCCTAACATTAGTGGGGCAAGGATCATATTCATAGATGGCAGGCTGTGAGAGGTTATTGGTTTATACCTCATCTGGTATCCTGCTGCTAATGGAATACCAGGGCTTTCCATCTTCACTCTGCAATCTAGGCAAACAAAAACCTAGTTTGATATAAGCTTGCCAAATATAGCACTAGAAAATATATATTATACATGAAAAAGCTATAAAATTGGGATTGTATTGAATTTATAAATATAAATGGATATAATTTGTAGTGGTTGATTGTGTCAACTTGAGACATTTTGAAGACTAAATTGGCTTAGCAATTCTACACCCTAGGGTAGAGAAGACCCACCCTAGCGTGGCTCATCACCTGGAAGGTATAAAAGAGAAGGAGGAAGGACAAATAAATTCCATTCTTTGCTTTCCGCTTAGACGTCTCTCCTGGCTTCCAGTGTAGACTCTTCAGTCTTCCAGCATAGACCTTTCAGCTTTCTGTCACAGACCCACTGGCCTGCTGGTGCAGACTTGCACAGGACACTGTGGTGAACTCCAGACCTTGGACTGAATCCTTCAGCCTCTGGCGTGCAGACACCCCTTGCACGCTTCCTCATCCAACTCTGTGGCTGACCATTGTAAGCCAACCTTGTAATTACTCATACATTCGTATGTCTCGTGTTATATCTGTTTTCTCTGATAAAATCCTGACTAATATAGTCTTAGAGCCTTATAAGTGATTAAAACTTTAGTGACAAATAAAAGGCAACAATAAATTACAGTTACAGCGTCTTGCTTAGTATACCTAGTATTTGTGAACACGAACTTAAGTTGTGTACCTTACATTAACATCAACAATATTTTATACAGCACTAACATTGCATACAAATAACCTACTAAGCAGCAGAATTACAAAAAGGTAAGTCACAAAATTTCCACTTGGATAATGTAAGTAACAATGGTGGCATTAGCAGAAACTAGAAGACAGTAGCGCACTAAATGTAATAAGCAGATTAACAGTAGCTGTTAAATCTTTACAATTAAGCCAGGGATCTAGCTCAGTAGCCTAAGTGCCTGCCTGGCAAACGTGAGGTCATGAGTTCAATCCCCGGTGCCACAAAGAAATAAAAATAAAAAATAAAAAAATCTTTACAGTTAACAGTATTTTAAAATCAATTTAAAAGACTTTGACTATCCACATTCATTTACAGGTTAACTTGTTGACCACATAACCAGTTAAAATACTGCTGGAAATAAGATATGAGATATGTAGACAGATTGTAGGAAAAACTAAAACAATTATATAGACACACAAGTATATTATGTATATATTAATTTACATATACAGCAAAGGAAGGCCAGTGAACCTCAGGTTCAGAGTCACTAATAACTGAAAGCCTACTATGTGTCCTATATACTATTTCACTAAATATAAAACTATGCTATAAGGTATAGATTATTGTTGCCCACATTTTGCAAATGAACAGAGATCCTAGAAAAGTTGTATGATTTAAGCAAGAATACACACTTGCCAGAACTTGAACACAAATCTTAAATAAAAGCCTGTGCATTTTTTTTCCTGTACTTGCTAACTCACTAGCAATGCTTTTATTTTCCACCTGAATGGAAAGAAGCATTCTTTTATATTCTTCCATATTTAACTCCCAATGCCACAAGAATGAAACTGACCAGAAATTATAATTATGCTCTTAATAGACTTATAATCCTCCCTAGGACATGTCTCACAGATTAGGAAAAGTATAACTAGAACATGGGAATATTTTAAACCTGTTATTTTAAATGACATCAGAAATTAATCAGCTGGTCAAGAGTCACAAAAAATGAGAAATCTCAGTACCTTGAAGTAATGTCTTAAGATTTTGTTTCATGCCAGGAGTGGTGGCACAAGTCATTTATAACCCCAACACTTGGGAGGTTGAGACAGGAGAATTGCCACAAGTTTAAGGCCAGAATACATGGCCTAATGAGTTCAGGGTAAGCCTGAACTACATAGTGAGAACCTGTCTCCCCAAACTACCCTCCCACCCCGAAGAAAGCACTAAAAAAAAAAAATTCTGCTTCTTGGAATGAGTTTTAACTAAAGTAACTGAAATGATGATTTCCCATGAAACCTTATAAAATAAAGCCTTTGTCAAAAGAAAATAAAATATACACTCTGCACTCAAAGGCTCTAGATTTCTACCTCGATTCTGTAGCTTTTACAGAGTGAATCTCAACTTCATTATGACTTATCTTTCATGACACACAACTCCACTTAATATACAAATGCTCCAAGAACATGGCTTCAGTTACAGAGTAATTCAGGTTTACTTATGCTATGCTAGATTAATTTATACATGTATTACTCCTGAGAGAGCAAAGTAAGAAAAGACTGATAAAATAGATTTCTCCATCCATAAAGGTAATTAGGAAAAAAAGAGAACACTAGTGAATAGCAAACTTGCATTAACTGCTCTCACTTTGATATAATCAGTGGTGAATTTTTTAAGGCAAGTGACTCACAAGGGAGGGTACAAATTTATTGTCTTCTGCAATCTAATAAACTTGGTATCTATGGAAGTTATCTATTTATTGATGGCCAACTGTAATTTATCTTCCTTAGGTAAAGTACTGTTATTTAAATGTTTTTCTCTTTTTATGAATGCTGGACTCAGCAGTAAACATGTAAATGACTTCACAAGAACAAAAACACTCATTAAATATCAATAAACTCTCACAGCACAACTATAAAACTGTCAGAAAATCATGTATTGGGTCAGCAGCAGATCAAAAAACTCAGGAAGAACAGTGAATTCAAAATGATAGTGATGGTAAGAGTCCAGAAAGGAAATCAAGACCACAATTATAGACCTTGTTCAAACATTAAGTCTCTTTGTAGCATTTAGGAAGTCACCTGACTTTTTTGGGCATCATTTTTCTCACTATAAAACAGAGGGTTTTAGTTAGATTCATTCATTTAGAAATACTTACTGAGCGCCTACTATTTATCGTGCTGATCTTAGTAAAATAAATTCAGCAGTAAACAATATGGACAAAGTATCTCAACTCAGAGATCTTTCATATCAGTAGGAACACGGATCCTTTAAAACCCCTCCATCACAAAATTGCAAGACCTTCTAAAGCTTTGGAAAATTAACTAATATCATGATATTCAGAAGGCAGGAAAGAAAGGATCCATCATTTTTCAACAGTGTGTCAATTACATTTCAAATATGATGGACATATAAAATGGTACAGCTGATTTGAAAAACTTTGAACATTCCTCAGAAAATTGAACACAAAGCTACTACATGGACACAACAATTTCATTCCTAAGTATATTGAAACTATAAATATATCTTAATAGAAAAACTTGTCTACAAATTTCCATAGCACTATTCATAATATGTTAAAGTAGAAACAACTCAGATGTCTACAAATGATGAACAGATAAATAAAAGTGTTCATACAATGGAATATTTAAAATAAATAATAATAAGATATATAGTACGAGTAAACCTTAACAATTTAATTCTAAGTGAAAGAAATCAGTCACAGGCATATTGTATGATTCCATTACAGAAACTGTCTAAAACAGATAAATCCATAGAAATAGAAAGTAAATTGGTGGTTGTCAAAGGTTGAGGAAAAATAAATGTAGGTAAGTGGTAATGATAAGTGATTACCAAAGACAGTTTCCTCTCTTGGGTAATGAACATGTTCTAGAATTAGGTAGTGATGGTTGTACAACTTTCTGAATATACTAAAACCTACTAACTGTACCTTTAAAATAGTGAACTATATTGTACCTGAATTATATGTCAAACTTTTTAATTTACAAAAATTTCAAACTTACAGAAAAATAACCTAATATATAAGAAAATAGTAAGAAAATAAATATTAAAATTGGGAGCAGATGATTTGCTAGAGAAATACTTAAAATAATATTCAGATTATGATTTCTAAGTAGTTTTATACTTACCTTATTATTTTAGGTCCAATGCAAACATCATTAAAATTGATTAGAACCAAATATGAAAAGTCATGCTTCTATCAAGTCTTTCCCTAATATTCACTGTTTCAGGACCTTGCACTTATTGAATCAATATCTGCCCTATTTCCCCTTCATCATTGTCTTCCCAATTCGAACTGCTAGTCAAGTCAATCACTGTTTTCAGGTCATTCCTCTCTGGGTTAATACTCTTCCTGCCCCTTTAGCCTTTTCAAGGCATCACTAGTTCTATCGGCCCCATTCAGTCAGTTTTGACTAATGATGAATTAAGATTGTCAGATATGCACATCTTCATAACATTCATTAATGTTTTTGATAAGAGAAAAAGGGAAAAGATAAAACATAAAAAATTAAGATGAGTAATCATATTTACCACAGTTTTTCCAAAATAACTTTAAGTTTTGCTATAACCTAGGTCAAAAATAAATATATACAATAAGCACCACTGAGTGTTTGTGGAATAAACAACAAATGGTATAAAAAATATATTTGCATAGAAAATAACTGAAGAAATGTGACGATTATGTTAAACAAGTCTTCAAGCACCAAATATTGAATTAGTTTCCTGATTTATAAATTCTACAAGAACAAATATCTGAACGTTAAGTTTGTGCAACTAACCAAAGCTGAAAAGCCCCAGGGATTTTCTAGAGAAACTATGTAAGGACTCACATAATAAATATATAAAATACAGTAATTACCTTTCATTCTGAGATTGTTTCTTCCTGATCACTCTAAGACACATGCACGAGTTGGTGGCAGATGCCTATGGCTGCTGCAATAGCAAATGCCATTTAGGTGTCAATAGAGGATAAGGTCCAAGGTGAAGAAAATTTTAGTAATTCTCTATTTCAGAAGTCCAAGGGAAAAAGAACTCCTTAGAGTTCAGTTTGGTTGGTCTTGACCAGAAACTTATATGTGGCTGAGAAATTTACAGTCCTATACATAAGACAACAGAAAGGATGTCTGCTTTTCACATCACACCAAGTGAATAAAAACGGAAAATTTTAAATCAGGACATTCTCTATATTGAGGTTTAATAATCCACAGACATACAAATCACTGTTAAGTATGATCCAGCAATTCTGAGAGCTGCATTGTAAGCTTTTATTGGACTGGAGAACTTTTTACTATGATCCCATCAGTCATAAGTTGAGAAGTTAAAAACCCTATTTCTCAAATTCTTAAAAGCATCAGAGGCTGAAAGCAAACACAGGTAGTTAAGCTTTTCATCCTTTTATAGAATAAGAAAATTGATTCCTTCCTCAAAATCTACCAATTGATTATTTTCTTCCTTTTAATGAGGACTAGTAAAAGGTTATATAATTTCTCTAACTGGGAACTTTGATCTTGAAAGGAAGAATATAGAACACTGAATCCCAAGAGGATGTCCACCCCCTTCACCCTTAATGTGCAAACATGTTAAGAGAACATTGGCCACCAACATCCTCAACTCTAATTTCCTCCATGGCTATCAATTCAGAGGACTACTGAAGAGTATCTCCAAAAGCAAAAGATTAACTCATGGAGCCCCACAGGTTAATCTTCCCACCTCATCCTGTTTTACCCATAACCCAATGGACACCTAACCAAGGGACAGCAAAATGAGGTTGGAGAGAAATCTCATGATATGTATTAATCTAAAATACAAAACTTCTGACTTGCCAAAAAAATTAAAAATAAAATCCATTCCTATTCTATTTCCTGTTTTGTGAACAAGAGATAATCAATCATAGTGTTTTGCATTCCATAATGTAATAGTTTCTCAATTATCATGTCAAAATGTCAGGGTTACTGATGAAAATGCATAGGAGTGAGCTAAAAGCCTGAGACTCAACATATACAGAGCAAACCAATCAAGCAGCGACCTAGCAGAGGTATGTATCACCCTGTGGAGGGGTGCTGGGAGCTGATAAGTCCAGTGCATAAAGTTATACACAAAAACAACAACTTGCTATCAACTAAAATGTCTCCTAACCTTTGAGGTATCTGACATACGATCCAAGTTAATGACCCAAAAGAACTGATTGTCTTGGGGGAGGGGCACAGAAAAGAGATCATCTCATTGCCTCTGCTACACTGCCAGCAACACAGCAGCACAAAGAATGACATGCCAGGATGCTAAAGTTCCTTGAACACTCAGCAGAGTTTAGAGTCATCCTTGCAAAATGAATCTGATCACTCATTAGCAGAAACGGAAGAGACGTACACCATGGACCACACTGTCAATAGTAACTGCTCGATTCCCTATTTTGCCTTTGGAGAGGAGACATCTGAAGCTCAGCAAGAAGCTGACATCAGTAGATGTTCATGAAAAAGATCAAGAGAAAGTCAATCTGGAAGAGACCACTGAGTTCTAAAATTCAATAAGAAGAACCTCTGTATTATATATAGTGATGCTAACATTGAGACAATTTCCTTAAGGTAGAAAAAAAATCTACATGCAATTAATAGCTCTTTCTTTACCACGTATTCACAGATGTAATACTTAAAATTACCCTTGGCAAGGCAAAGATAAAAAGGGAGATAACAGTTTTCATAATTTTAATAAAGTATTTATGCAAGGCAAAAAAAAGCCAATAGCTATATCATTTTCTACAGAAAACTTAGCAGAAAATTGTGCCATGTAAATAAACTTGCCATAAACATCTAAACAGATACTATTATTATCCCACACTTCATGAACAACAGTTATTTGCATGTAATTAATTTGCTTATTTGTGGTGCCTCAGACAATGTAATATGCTTATCAGCTTGGTTTCTAAACAGTGTTTAACTCTTTCTTTTATATTTATATGAAAATATTTATCTTGTTCATTCCTTGACAGATTCAGAGCCATCTATAGGCATAACACACAGAGCTGTGTTTGTTGCAATTATAGACATAACCCCCAAAATGAGGGGTGTTATTGCCAACTTTAAAGTGAACACGGAATTGGCCGATGTTGAATTCAGTTAACACCAGTCTATTTACCACGATCCACTGTACCACAATAATCATTATCAGAGAAGAGAAAACATCTAGGAAAATGTGTTGTAAATCATATTTCCCACTCCAATTTACAACTTCTCCACTCTGTTTTCCCTTCAACGGCTACTTAGCTCTCTTATCTTCAAAGTTTCACTCCTTACACACTCATACCTGCAGTCCATTGGAATCATAATAGTGTCTTCCCACTCTTGAACCCCAGCCCTAGGAAAATATCACTTCTTCACTGGACTTGTTGCTACCCCGATATAGTTTGAAACCATGAGAACCATCCTAATGTTTTCTGTGTGCTGACCAACCCAGTGACTAGAAACTTTGCCAATAGAGAACTCTGGTAGCCACTGGCAGTCATGAGTTAAAGTTAGGAAATGACCCATCTACTGATTGCTTTCTCTCAATTTTTATTTTTTTAAGATCAGCTTCTTTCTGAGAGAATAAAAAAACATAGGAATAAAACTGACACCATTTTAAATGATTATTCACCGACCATTTTCAAAGTGATAAACTTCATATAAAATATACAATAGTTAGAGCCTAAAAATAATGTTACCTATAAAACCTTCTGGCACATCTTTTTATGAGTAATGTATGTTGCAGAGAAGATTATATAAATAAATAATGAACTTTGTTGCCTTAATTCCAGTTACTGAGCATCTTTTATGTCCAAGGACAGCATGAGATACAAGTTACACAATGATGAGGTAATCACACAGTTCTCATTTTCAATGAGCTTATGCATAGCTGAAAAGAAACTAAAAAATGTCTATTTGTGGGCACACAAAATTGTATAGGCTGGCATTCACACCTATACAATTAACAAATGAGCAAATGACATGAAGGCTAGAAAGTGCTAGAAGAAAACCATCTATGGTTTCTCTAAAATGAGGTAGAATACATAGGTAGGGCAGACTATCTAATCTGATTTACTATGTTATGAAATTTCTAGAATTCTAGATTTAATCTCTAGAAGACTTCTCACAAAGAAAATTATTTAGCTCATCCTTCGGTTACCTCATTAATTGCTTTCTGTAATGATAATTTCCAAATAAGCCTAGTGGTTTTCTTTTCTTCTTTTATAAAATACAAGCATTTCCCACAATTTCTTTAGTAAGATAAAACTTTTGCAAACTTTTCTAAAACTATAGCTATCAATTTTTTCTATTATTAAAAGACTGAGATTTTCACTTTTTTTTTTAATTGCTCCATAAATTCCCCCAAGGGATTTTCTAAGAATGCCCATTTCAATCAGTTCTCTTGTAGTTGAATGTCATTCTGAACTGGGTCATTTTAAAGAGCTGCATGAGCCAGTAAAACATGTAACCTATATAACTTCCATGAAAATAGAGTTCTAAAGTCAGCCCTGTGCCATTTATAAGTTCACTGGTTTTCATTTAAATACATATTTTATTATGCAATGCAAACTATACAGAACTCAAAACTCTTACATAAGAATACATGCTTTATTATGAAATGCAAGCTACAATAGTATCCTTTGTATTACATAATGCAAAATACATAAGTATCCTTTTTATACATGATACAAGCTACAAGGAACATAGATTCTCTAAGACCAACCTTAAACACAGAAATGTTCAAATCATCCACAGGTAAAGGTGACCTAGTCACCTCAAGATGACTTCCTGAGCAAATTAAAAAAAAAAAATCCCTCAGATCAAGTTTTAAAAACTTTTTAAAAATTTTAAATGTTTTAAATTTTGTTTGTATCTTTTTAATTCTCTGCACCCATTTAAATAAAGGCTTACATAGCCACTGCCCAACCTATTTGTCATGCTCAGAGGCACATGCAAAAGTCATGAGTCCAAAAGCACATCAGGACTCTAGCATCAGGCAAAAAATGATCACTTAATCACAATACATACATACATACATATATACATAAATATCTCAGGCTACTGAGCATAAGATAAAAATCACCTTACATCAGCTATAGATAGTACTTATTTCTTCTGCCTAATATTATAAGTAGTCATTTATATGCCCATCTCCCTCAATGAAATAAAAATAGCTTGGGTACGAAATCATAGTTTCTTCATCTTAACCTCTCTTAAGTATCCTGAAAAAAATCACCAACTACTCAATATATGAAAAAATAGAACTTGCCTTTAAAAACAAATTAGTAGACATTAAGAGAAAAATGAGTGAGTAGTTAAAGGATTTAAAATTTTTAAGTATTATATTTATTGCCTTTCATTTCGTTTGTCTAGTTGAAAGTAATAGAAAGTCATCTAAAATAGCTTAAACAAAAAAGGGACTTTATTACACAGATTTAGAGTTGTGTATTATACAACAAAAAAGCAAAATTATAGCCAGAACTAGGAACAGCAAGCAGGAAATGGAAAGCACACAAGCCCTCCAGGAGTGAGCCCTCTGTCTCTCTCCATGAAATTTCCTTGGTTCTGCAGATCGGGGTCCCTCTACCTTCTGCAATGAGCTTTGTTATTACCCTACTAGAAGAAGTCAATGGCACTACAGCTAGCTTTGTTTCTAATCTCTGTATATTAGATCAAAAAGGGCTGAAATGTCATCATGTCATCCCAAACCCAAATTCCCAAGATGAAGCATCTATCTGAGGCTTAGTCTAGGTCAGGTGGCCATCCTTTCTCTGAAGGATAGTAGTCACACAGAATCAAGGTACATTCGTGACTTTTAGGTGCATACTTTTTATAGGTGATAAGGAGTAGCACTGTGAATTAAATATATAAAGCTTAAAGAGTCCATTGTGATAATATATAATACACTTTACACTTTACCATGAAGTTTAACTTCTTTAATTCATTCAATTTATACAACAACCCTGTAAAAGACAAAAGACAGAGTTCACATACAAGAGAATGCATGGTAAGGACAGTTTGATGTCTTTCTCATGACTGCTATGCTATTAGACCAAGGAAAAGGTCCTCAAGTCCACTACCTCCCATCAACCTGCAACACCAAAATGGAATAGTACTAGGAATAGGACAACTCTTAAAAAAAAAAAAAGTTGCAAACTCAAACTCTCAAAAAGGTGTCCAACAGCACCTCAAAGTAAAAAATACTACAGCTAATGGAGGAAGGAGCCACCATAAATTCCCTGATGTGAATAAGCCTTTACAGTCACAAAGTATTTTGTTGCTCATTAAAAGAATCCACATGGGCAATTCAAGCCCAAAGAACTGTCTTCTCCCTCTAAAACAAATTCTTTTGACACCTACCACCTAAACAGCACCATCTATTAAAGTGTAATCACCTGAGGAATACAAGTAAAATGTAGATTCCCTTTTAGTTCTGTTCTGGATTCCCTTAATCTCTCTAAATTGCTTCACAGTAAAACACCAGTCAGCTGGTAAATTCCTATACTAATAGTTCCCCAAATCTATTTCTGAATTCCATCAGTGGTGAATACCAACTTGGAGAACTGGAGGATTTCAATTTTTTTTCTTCAGTGCATCTATAAACAAACCCTTAATCTGTTCCATGCCATAAACCTTTCTTTTTCTTCCTTGGCATTTTCTCATCCCTACTAACCACACATCAGCTCATATGATACTGTTATCACTATTCTATAATCACCCAAAATTCTCATAAGATGATTCATTGTACATTCCTCAAAGTGAAACCATCTTGCTATTTTCTTGAAATCATTTCCCTATTTCTACCTTCTTTAATTCTGCCTATATACCCAGTGACTTGAAATAACAGTGTTATTCAGAGGATGTCTCCCCCACTTCCTCTGCTACACACAAGTCTTTAACTTACACCAAAAGATCACATTGAAGAAGTTTATGGTTTCTAAACATAGTCAAAAGATTACCTTTTCCTCAACACTGAAGTAATCAGTCATCCTTAAAATATATTTCCATAAATCTCCATTTATTTTTTGTTTTAATTAAAATTCTAAAAGTTTACCAAGTATGAGATACTTGTCTACTCCTATATCCTATATTAGAATTTGTAATAAAGCAGGTGACCAATTACAATGGTAACCTATTCCCAAAGAATGTTTATCAGCATTATTGTTCTTAATTCATCATATATTTAACAACATTTACAGTAATCCTAAATGTAGTCACAGGTAGTAACACAAATTAGGATAAAGGAAAATGCAGAATCCCAAGAATGATAGCTATAGCACCTCAGGAGATGAGTCATGTACATTTACATCCAGAAATTCTGTTATAACCCCATGAAGACTATGGCCCCCACCAGTATCCCAAGAAATTTAATACAATGATCCCTTGTGCTCTTTTCAACACTTAATCAAACTTTGTGCATTTTTTATATTCTTCCTAGTAATTTCTTACAGATTATTTTCCATAAAGGCCATCCCTTTAATCTAAATTACCTTAG
>RJWT010007822.1:0-27093 GCA_004365215.1 Cuniculus paca | reverse complement strand
CTTTCTCACACCAGGCTCCTAGTCCCGTGAAATTTCAAGCATCTCTCTGAAACTTTGGCCTGCCTGTGGCAACGTTTCTCCACTGATGAAACATATCCTTCTTCTGTCTTCTGTGTCAGCTCTGGCTCCTTCCTCCTGAACAGAACAGAGCGGCTAAATTAGGCTGGACCCAACTCATTTCCTTAGAGTTCTCCAAATAAGCCCCAAGATGCCTGGGGTCCCAGAGCATGAGTCAGTGTCAAGGAGCAGGGACATCAGGAGCAAGGGGCTGAGGCAGAGGAAAAGGAGGCTGATCCCGTCCACACACTCATCCTCCCTCCTGGACATCAGATGTGCTTCGAAGGCAGCGTGGCGATGTGGACCAGAAGTAATGACTGCACCCAACCGGCAAAGTTCTCCCCAGGGAGGTGTACCAAAGTGGGAAGGGCACGGGTCCACTCAGGTTCCTATAAAGCTGACAGAAGCTTTGGAAATCGAGGGCTGAAACCAACTAAGCAAGCAGAGTTCTGAGACTTTCATCAGAAATTAGGAGGACCTGCCTGCTCTCCTTCCCAGAATTACTCTCCGTTTGCCCTGGCTTCCCAAACGTGAGCTGAGCCCACATTCACGAGCCTTACTCTCAGGACAATTCTACATCTAACTGCTTTGTGGAACCCCCTGGGAAAGGCCAGGTGCTGGCAGCTACGACGAAAACCGTTTCTGCTGAATTCTTCCTTTGTGAGGGAAGTCCTTGAACGGTTGCTCCGTATGCATCATTGTATTTGTTCTTTATGAAAACCCATCGAAAGTTAAGGAAACCGAATCTTAGGCTGAGTAACTTGTTCAGGGTTACAGACCTCCTAAGTGACTGAGGCCTAAATGATTAAACCTTGGCCTCTCAAACTCCAAAGCTAGTTGGTGTTCCATAGAGAGGAAAAGAACACCATTTCTCAAGCATATTACCCAGGTGGAATATGCCTCAATCATTTTTATTTGTTGCCTAGAATCCAAAGCATATCAAAGATATTTCAATTATAAACCTGTGTTCCCCCTAATTAAAAAAATTTAAAAAAAAACAGGGACCTCTTCCTGTTTTTTGAGAGTCTCCCTATGTAATTGAGGCTGGCTTGAAACTCGCATTGATTGTCCTGCCTCAGCCTCCTAAGTGCTGGGATTACAGGCATGCACCATCACGTCTGGCCATACAGGGACCTTTCTTTCAGGAATGGCACTAATCAACTTAGGGGCAGAGGATGATTTGACTGTAAAGGCGTCCTAAAATCCTGACCCATGACCTGAGACCCAAGGCCTTCCACAGACCCAAGTCCAGAAGTTGTCACTTCCTGAGGGCAGCAGGGAGCAAGGCTGGACCTCACCAGCCAGGCAAAGGTGACCGAGCGTGGGAGAGGAAGGGCTTCCCGCAGCATGAAGAACGCCTGCCCGGAGCACGGGTTCTGGAGGAGCCACATGCTTGGATACATGGCTTCTAATTTTCTAGAAGCTTAAATAAACTCAAGCTTTCCTCACCCATGACCCAAAACAAGTGTCTGTAAACATAAATCAATATTAAGATAAATACAGAAGTACCCAGGTTAAATAAATGCCCGGGACCTTTGGAACAGGAACCCTCGGCATGGGCCTGTTCCTCCTGTTTCAGCCCTGAGAAGCTGAGCCCAAGGCCGCGGCCTTGAACACATGTCTGCTGAAGGGAACTGGGCCTGTGACTCCATCCGGGCCCTTAGCAGCCTGCCTGGAGTCCAAGCACCTTCTCCTGTCATCTGAGGGGTCCCAGGTTTCTCTTCCCTCTCAGCCTGGGACACCTCGACAGACAGGCAGGGAGCAGATCAGCCTTGCTGGTGGGACTGGGCGGGGGGGGGATCTCCTAGCTTTTATTTGTCCAACTACAGATCAAGTTCTGCTGAGGTTGAGGGAGGATAAAAGAAATAAAAGGTAAAAGGAAGACAAAATCATAACTAAAAATTGTACCCTTAAAAAGACCACAATTTTCAGGACCCAGCCAAACTCATCCAAGGTGATCCATCTTAACACTTTTGGGGGTTAAATTTAGGCTCCTTTCCTATCAGACCCATCACATATCAAATTCCTCAAAAGTACTGAAAATTCATAAATTGGCATAATTGAGAAAATAAAGAGCAGGAGCCTGATCCTAAGATAAAGAAACAGATTGAGAGAATCCAAAGAATGTTTAAATTGCCTAAAAAACAAAACAAAACCTGGGTGCATGTCTGTCCATATCTGTAAAATGGGCTAGTACCTTTCTTAGAGGTGGGCCACATTTTTTTACCATTTCATCCCTTAAGCATGAATGTTCCCTGTTCTAAGAAATAACGTCTCATTTTCTGAGCACCCACACTCCACTCTTGAGTGCGTTCTAAAATCTCTGCCTAGTAAAATAAACCTTTTTTTATTTTTATTATTTATTTATTTATTTATGTTTTGAGACAGGGTATTGCTAGGCAGTTCAGGCTGGCCTTGAGCTCACTTTGTAGCCCAGGTTGGTTTTGAACTCGCAGTGACCCTCCTGCCTCAGCCTCCCGAGTGCTGGGATTACAGGAGTGCACTGCCACACCCAGCACAGTAAACCCTTACTGATGCTTCCTGAAAATACTCTTGGTTGCAAGCAAAGTCAGCAAACCTGAAAACTTATTCTAAAAGAGTGGATTACATTTCTTATTTCAGCCTGGGGCCCTCATCAGACCCAGCCAAGTGACATGGTCACTTGCCAAAGCCACGTGGAAACAAACTAGCAACTACTCTAATATTTTGATGCCAGAGGGAGCAGGTGGATCTTTGCTCCCTGGGGCTTCATTTAAAACTCTCTGGAAAAATCTGTACCACCTATTCGTGTTTTCAAGCCCCAAGCTGAGACTCCTCAGACAACTGCTCACTCCAGATTCTGCTCCTAGGTGCCAGCTGGAGACCCAGGGACACAATGGAGCCAGACTCCTAGGCACGGGGAAGGGCTGCCCAGTCCACAAACAGGAAGTATGATTCTGCAGAGGACTTCCTCCCCTCCCCCCAAGGTAAGAATTCTGAGAGAAGTGAAAAATAAAACAAAAAACCAAAAAAATTTCAACTGCCCATTTTGCATCAGATGCTTTCTTCCTAATTCTGGGCAAATGATTAATGTATTGGCTCTTTTGTTACATTTTTATGTCAAATATTCATACTTTAAATTTAGCCATTGAAGGTCCAGCAATTCATTTTCATTTTGTTTAGGCAAAATGTCACAGTACTGTATCTCTGACTTAACTACCTTCAAAACTACACAGTCATCATTTTCTCATCAGTCCTAGCCTTGCTGTCATTTTAACTAAGGAAAGGAAAGGGAGAACTGAAATCTAGGGTTGCTATCAAGTTTAGTTAAATCCTCAAATAATTACTGTCTCAATTTGCATACTGCAGTTGTCTCTCGAGCAAAGGCTAGGACGCTTTCCTTGCCCTGAAAAACATATGTGTGATGGAAAATGATAGATGAGCTTGGGCAAACCAATCAGAGAACAACACCAGGGCATGTGAAAATCAGCTCTATTTTGTGTGCACTCGGCCATGTTTCCAGAAAATGCAAATGCCTTACGCTTAATTTCTTAGTCTTTTTGCACAAATATATCTAAGGTAATTCTGCCTTCTCCTTAAATTACTGTTTCAGCACATTGGCTCTTCTGATGGACCATCTTCAGTGAACTCCAAAGGGATTGCTTTTTCGGCTCTTTTAGCTCCCCTGGCTTTCAATCAGATTTTCTATGCCTTTTATAATGTGTGAAACTACACCAGCTGTGAGAGCTCCAGTTGCTCTGCTGGGTCATTTGCAAAAACCCTGGAGCCAGCATTTGATCTGTTATCTCAACTGCTCTTGCTTTAGAAGCTATTTCCCAATAGTTCCAGCACCCAAGTTGCGTTTCTGCGCATCAGCTGATTTCTCCACAGTTCCGTCCACCCGGCATTCACTCAGGGAGGTAAAACTGTAGAATTTTAATGTTCACAGGTTTTTTGTGAACTGGGATGGCAGGGGAGCTTATCTTTGATTCCCCACCTCAGCTCTTAGAATGAGCCAATCACAACCAGGCAAGGACATGATCCTGGAGAAGGGAAACGTTTTCACTTCGGGAGGCCAAGGTGCTGGCGCTGTGAGGGGAAGGCAGGCAGGGGCGCAGGTGTTGGAGGCAGGTTTAGGCTTGGAGAAGTCCTTACTCATAGCTCCCTTTTTCCCTTGAGCCATCGCATCCACCAGGAGGGACCCGAACCCTCTTGCCCTCCTCTGGTTCTGGGCACCTCTTGAGTTGTGTCCAGGACGAGAACATAAGGAGGGCTGGGATATGAGTCTTGCTGTCACAGGGCTTGTTTTCCTAAGTTGGTCTGCAGGCCTGGCCCCAGGGGCCCAGGAAATGCATCTTTTTGGCAGAGGCGGTGGGGAATTTAGGGCCCTGGGTTTTCTCATTTAGTGTCTAAGCTGACGCTCTGGATAGAAGTCTCCAGAGGGCTGCGGCTCAACCATGGTGATTAAAACTGTACCAGTTAGGACACGTGATTTGTAGGCTTGGAAAATGTATCTTCATGATAAGAGTGATGCAGAATGAAAGCAAAACTGTGCAGTTCAGAAAACTGTACTTGTGCGGCACAGTTTGTTCCACTGGTATGGAAATGCTAAGAACATTAAAAAGGTCTTTATTCTTCCACATTCTATTTTTAGTTCTGCTTTTTTTCTAGAGGCAGAAAACATAATTTTACCCAGTTCCAGGCATACTTGGATCTTTCAGGTTTAAAGCCACTTAAATTTCTCTACACTAAGGTCCCCACGCTTTTTGTGGGGTCCATCATTGTACCATTGGAAGCCTCCAGTCCCTGCTCTAATTCTCCACCCTGGGCATAGGTCTGTTTCTCCTCCTGCTGGTCTCTCTCCTATATTTACCTTCTCAGCAGCAGGGAGAGGATGGTGGAGTGGAGGCGACAGGTTGGTAGGCATTCTCCAGCCTCTCATTCACTGTTACATAAGAACCATGGTTTTGGGATTTAAAGCCAATGATTGATTTGCTGTTCATTCTCTAGCTCTACCATGACAATTCTCTTCTGAGACAAATGGCAGTCTCCTCCTCCACAGGAGTAGGGGAAAGGTTGCAAAATAAAAAAAGGAATGTATGGGGGATCAAACATTAATGCTTCCCAATAACACACATTCATTTTGTTACTGAGGAGACATTCTTTAATCTTCTATTGCTCCACTGTCTATACTGCTGACTATCAACAGTAAACAAACTGTGCTGAGCAAAGGGCTCGGGGCCAGCGCTAGCTGCTCACTTGGTACGGGCTGGAATACAGGGCGGAAAGTTCACAGGTCTTTGGTTCTCTCAGCACATCCTGGAAAGAGCTGGGCTTGGACTGGCAAGCAAGATGCTCCGTGGAGACTCTATCCACTCCTGCCCTGCCCCTTCCAGTTTTCTTTCTGTTTCATCCTCTCTTCCTCTTTTTCTCTCTCCCTCCTGCCTTTGGAAGTATAACTCACTTATAAGAAAATACACACATATTCGGTGTCCAGCTCAGTGAGTTATTATCTGTGGGTAATAACTGCCAGAGCTGTTTCTGATAGAATATTATGGGTAGAGTTTTGTAACTGGGATAGATATAGCCTGACTGTGCTGGAGAAAGTCTGCCTTTGGGTGTCAGCTGTTTACAGGGGTTTCTATTTTGAATTCCTCAGCTCGATCCATCTTCATTCAGGGATCTTGGTAGAACTTTGTTGTGTGGCAATAGGCAATATACACTCTTGGTGATTTTTATTGTTACAGTTCATTGTGTCAACCAGTATTTTCTGCACACTTGCTATTGGGTAATTAGATATGATTACCTTGTCTACTTATGCACAAGTATGTTGCATTGGGTGCTAGGCACGGGAGAACTGTAGTAAGCAAAACCAGACACAGTACCTGTCTTCATGGAGTGGACTATCTAGGAGTGACTTAGATAATTAAATAAACATAAAAGAATATAAATTACAATAATGCCAAATGCTAGCACACAAGAAAAGGGCTATAGCTATTTAAGGATGGGAGGAGGATCTACTTTATGTCAAATGGGGTTGGGAATGGTTTCCTTGAGGAAATAAACAGAAGGAGTATTAGTTACGTGAACAGGAAGGGGGAAGAGAAGGGTGTACTAGTAGAGGAAGCAGCATGTGCAAAGGCACTGTGCTGGTGGGAGCACAGTGACTGAAAGGCACTGTGGCTGAGTCTCAGAAATTAAAGATGAGCAGTGATGCTGGGAGACAGAGGTTGTTCTTACAGAGTTTTGTGGCCACATTAAGGAGGTAGGGTTTTATCCTAAAAGTAATGGGAAACCTTCAAGGCCTTTTGAAGACAGTATGATTTTTTATTTTAAAATCACTGGCTTAAAAACTTTGCTGTGTAGAGAATGGATTGGAGGGCATTTGTGTGCAAACCAGCTAGATTTTTCTAGCAATCCCGATACTGTTATCACCAAGTAGCATATTTACAATTTCAAAGCATAATTGGCCTACTGCTTAGTGTTCTTTAAAACGAGTAAATTACACAGACATAGTTTTTGGGCACTGAGAATCTACCTTCTAAAAAGTTAACAATGGCAGGGCCAAACACAATAACACGCAGACAAGTTAGGTGGAAAATTGAGAAATAACTCATTAAGACCCACATCAACCAATCAGCTAACACATAAAGGAAATATAACTAACATTACTTACAAATCTAGACATGCCAGGCATTTGACACTCCTTATTGATTAATTCTTCATAAAAGTTTCACATTGCAGATGATACTGTATTCACTTTATAAATAAAGA
Source organism: Cuniculus paca (assembly GCA_004365215.1). Lineage (NCBI taxonomy): Eukaryota > Metazoa > Chordata > Mammalia > Rodentia > Cuniculidae > Cuniculus > Cuniculus paca. The sequence goes on along the minus strand of RJWT010007822.1, from coordinate 20,283 downwards.
AATGAGCTAGGAAAAGTAAAAGGACTTTAGAGAAGCCACATAGCTTGTAGGATCTGTTTGTTCTGAAGTCAAAACTTGTTTTATTATACCACATTTCTTATAAGACACCATTTGAAGTCTTTCGTGTAGTAGGAAAGTCTGGTTACATACCAGACACCTAAAGTCTAACTGATCACCATAATATGATCGATTAGGTAATATACTCCTCCAAAATAACCTAATTAAAACGGGAGAATAATACCTATATTCATTTATTCATTCATTCACCAAAAGATGTCTGGTCCTTCAGTAAATATATGAGAGGTCCTATTTATGTACAAGGCCTTATAAAGTGATCAAAGATAAATAATATATGGACCTTGCCCCGGAAGAGCCTAAGTATGAAATACCCTTTTTCAGGTGTGTATAAGAATCTTGTTTCTGAGAACTTTTCTTCTTTACATTCCACCCACAGGGTTACAGAGAAAGTCACTGTATGAGTAGCGTAAGATCTAGCCTACTTCTCGGTTGATTGGTCCAGAATCCTTCAGTCAGAACCTTTCCCTGGGACTTTGGAAGTGGAATGGAGAAAGAGAAGTCAGTTTGGTTTGAACTTCAAGGTGGAAAACTTTGGAGGACTTCTGGTGGATGTTTTGCCATGTGACTGGTAAAGGAGATTAGTAAAAGAAGGAGCAGACCTGCAGAGAAATGTAAATTTGAGCAGTTCAGTGGCTGTCTTATGGAAAGGAGGCAGAGTTTTAGTCGCTATTATGTATAGCTCTGGGGAAATCACACTGATTCCATTTCTGTGGTACCATTTAAAGCACAATCGGGTGGCATGAATGATGCTCCTTAGTTATGCTGTGAGGCAGGCTTACTTTTAGGTGAGAATGGGGGTGTAGACAAAAGTGAAGCCCAAATAGTCCTGAGTATAATTTAGAGCAGGAATAGCATGCCTGCTGTGACTCTACCCTCTTAAACCTAGCAGACATCACTAATTATCATGGCCTACCTTCCTGCTGAGTGCCAACATGCCCTACCCAGCACAGCACCCCTGAGAGTCACTAGGCAGCAGATATTCTGCCTACACTCTTCCTCACCTAAGAGCTGCTGTGCGTGTCATTCGTAAGCGGCTGCATCTCGGGGGCAGATGTTTTCTCTTTGGTTAGGACAAACACTAGGTATTATATTTAAGTTAAGGAAATTTTGCTTTTGATCTGAGAACCAGGAAGTTTAGAACCAGTCTTCACATACTTAGTGGTATCATCATGTCAGTTAATTAACAATACCAATAATGAACAGGATTCTGGGTTAACTAACAGCGTGATTTCTGGTTTCATGTTGCTCTCTCTGTCTGATGTCCCCTTTCTTCTTCTTTCTATTTGGCAAACTCATATAGCCTTCAAAATTTAAAAAAAAAAAAGGTTATATTTTTGCTAATATTTATTCTTAAAAAAGTAATGCTTCCAACTTTATAATTTTACATGACTTTATTCCTTTCTTCTGTATTTTAGTTGTTGTCTGTATGTCACTTCCGTGGAATCTAGATCCTGTAAGATAGGGTATATCTTAAATATTTTAGTCACAGGCATGTATTTGATTAAATGACAGTGAAATTGCACTTTCACATATGAAATACCAACATAAGTTGTATTGATCAGCTTTCCCACTGCTAGGACAAATTGCCTGACACATACAATTTAAAGGAGGAAATGGTTTATTTGGGTCAGTTTCAGAGGTTTCAATCCATGGTCAGCTGGCTGGGTTACTGTGGACCTGAGGTGAGAAAGATCCTGGTAGAAGGTCACAGTGGATAAATGCTGCCACTTCCTGGTGGCCAGAGAGCAGGGGATGTGTCTCAGAAAAACGTGTCAGAGACCAGATCTGTTCCCCAAGGTCACACCTCCATGACCCACTTCCTCTAACTAACAGCCCACTTGGCCATGAACTCAGTGGGTTAGCCCATTAGTGAGGTTAGCATTTTCACAGTCCAGTCACACAGAGTTTCTTAATGCAGCTGACGATCAAAGTTAACTGCCACAGTGGTTTTAGCTGTTACATCTCAAGAAAAACACCCTCAGATATTGTCAAAGGCAACCAAATAACCAATTAGGGGGACAAACTAGTGTAGATGGGGACAAACTAATCATTAAGATCTGTGGTTTTGGAAGAAAAATATCAATGTTTTAAAATTGTCTAAAGTTCAAAATCATAAACACACCAATGAAAGTTTGAAAATACTTATTTTTTTAAATTTTGGAGTTGGGGTGCCATTTGCAAACTGCAAGGAAAGAGAACAAGAAGTCACTAAAAAGCAAGCCCTCCCTGTGAATTAGTGCCATGTGCTGGCTGCTGGGAGGACAACCAGATGCCAGCCCCTTCCAGGGCGCAGGCTGGGAAACAAGAAGAGCCAACCCCCACCCCACCCCACTCCTGCCATAAGCGACCAGTTGATCCAGAGACACACAGGCTGCGATGATAGCTATTGAGGTAAAATACAATCTAATGCTTGTAGTGTTTAGTGTTTCACTGACTTTGCAGGTCTAAAGCCGGTCGTCTGATCACCTGTTCAGAGGATAACAATACGCAGTGTAGCATCTAAGGGGGATCTCCTGAAGGTGGTAGCCATTGTTAATTCCCTATTATCTTTGTTTTGAAGTCCTGTATCATTTTCATGGTTTTGTTGGGTTGGGTTTTATTCTGTTTTGTTTTGTTTTTGTTATATCTGATGGCATGGACAGCTATTTCAAAGATAACACGATATATCATGGTAGCCATTTTGGATTTACTCCTATCTTGGTTTGAAGTCCTTTATTGCATCGACTATTCTGTTTTTATTGTTTTATCCTGTTCTGTTCTGTTTGACTTTTACTATGTCTGAAGGTATCTGTAGCTATTTTGGCATTATGGTAGCCATTGCTGATTTCCAATTGTTTTGAAGTCCTGTGTCACTTACACTGGTTTGTTTTGATTGGCTTTATTCTGTTTTATTTTGTTTGGTTTTATTCTCTTTAAAAAAAAATTTGGAGTTGGGAAAACCTAACTAAGTATGTATGACTCGAACCCTAGATTCAATAGGATTAATAAACAAGGAAAAAATATTTTGCTTCATAATAAAGTCCATTGTAAAGCCAAACGCAAACTGTGAGGAACTACTGGATATTCCTATCACAAACAAAAGACTTACTTCTGTATGAGGAAAAGAGCTCCTGCAAGTCAATAAGGAAAAGATCACCAAATGGGCAAAGAAAATATAGAATTAGACAAAATAAAACACAAGTGGCTATTACATAGATGATAGGATGCTCAATCTCATATTAAGAGAAATGCAAATACATCATACAATTTTTAAAACTTACTGAATTAGCAAAGATAAAGTGATGACAAGCACATAGAGTAAGCAATGGGGTAGGAAAACAAGCAACCTCCTACATTGCTAGAAAAAGTATAGTTGATATGACTTCTAAGGAGGGCAATTTAGCAATACCTCAAAAATATTAGACACATACTTTGATCTAAAATTTCACTTTTAGCAATTTCCCTTTAAATAGGCTTGAAACTTTGTAAAATGATTTGTGTGTAATGTTTCTCACTGTAGCACTGGGGTAATTTCAAAGTATCAAAAGCCACCTAAATCAACAGGGAAATGGATAAATGGTTAGGCACATTTACTTATAGAGGATTATACAGTAAGAAAAGTAAGAAGTTCTTTGTATACTGATAGGAAATTAACACCAAATATATATTTAATAAAAAAAAAAGGGATAGAACACTATGGTAGTATGTTAATATTTATGAAATCAAAAGGAAGAATGCACAGATGTTTACATGTAAATGCTCACAGTATATCAGGAAGGATGCTCAGGAATCTGATGTTGGTTGATTTTTTAGGTATTGATTGTCAGAGACAACTACCGTAATTTTTTTAACCTTTTGAATAGTGAACCATATGAGCAAGTTCCTTATTTGAAAACAAATTAACAGAATTATAAAATCTTTGGTCAGTGAAGACACTGACATTTAACTCAGTCATCGCATTGAAGAAATTCTTAACAGTTGATTCTTGAGGATGGGGATATAGCTCAGTGGTACAAGTGCCTGCCTGGCAAGCGCAAGGTCCTGAGTTTGATCCCTAGCACTGAAAAGAAAAAAAAAAAAGTTGCTTCTTGATTTGGTTTTGGGATAAACAAAAGAAGGCATACAAAAATTTTATCTTTAAGGGAAACAAAAGGTACTGGAATACATCTCTAATGTCAGAAGGTGCCACAGAATAATAAAAGCTGTTGTGTAAGTTTCCATGGAGTCACTGTCAGCCAGATGTGAGCTGCAATTCTGTCCTTCGCCACCTTTTCTTCTGACTTCCAGCACAATCCAAACATTCTACTTATGGCGACTGATTTTTTGCCTAACAAGTTCTTTGCTTAAATGTCCACACTGAAGTGAATTAAATTGGTGACTAGTCTTACTTGGTCTAGGATATTTGAACTTTGTGAGGATTACTTGGTATCATGGTCAATTTGTGCTTCTGCTGTTGTTCTATTCTGCTATCCAGGAGTAATGTGCATGTAACTTGGCATAATCTTAGGTGATTTGGTTTAAACATTATGCAGTTAGAACTATGCCAAAGTATTTTCAGGGGTATGTAAGGCACAGCTAGAGTAAATTCAGGGGAGCTACAGAGTCTAGTACCGAGATCCAGAGGTTATGCTCAAATGCTTGGCTGGATATATGCAATTCTTAGAAGGCTGGACTGTGAAATTCAGGAGTCATGTACTAATCAATTTGTTTCATGTTATATGGATTTAAGGATCTGTTTCAAAAGGAAATGAGATATAAACAAAGATAATGTATATTTATTATCCTTAATGTTCCAAGGGACATAAATGACAAAGCCAAACAAAAAATGTCCTGAGTTGTGTCCCTTGGGGCTTGTGGTTGGATCACTATGGTAAAGCAGCACCACCTAGAGGCAGATGCTCGTTGGCCATCTGTGGGCTCCCCAGGCCCCTTCAGGCACAAGAGGTACCATATTGTAGTCCAAGGAACGTTCAGACTTTGGGGTTTTCCCCGTCATTCAGAAATGTGGAGCTGAGGCAGAGACGGAGTAGGAGAGAGGTTCATGGTGGGATCATGGACAGAGAAGCCTTGTTTTAGAACACTTCTTTCTAAAATGCTCAGAGCCACTAATGTTTTTAAATTGGGTTTATCTTCCTACCTCCAATCGTTTTGATGCCTTTTAGGGTGTTTTTTTTTTGTAAAGTTATCTGTAAATTTAATAAATTTTAGTTATGACCAATAATCTCCAGCTTGACCAATGATATGAGATTGCAGCTCTGGTTCTTGCCCAATGGAATTACAAGATGAATTAAAATAGTAAATATCTATGAAAATGTAGAAAACAGGAAATCTATTAAAAATGAGGTTCAAGGTAAAGACCCTTAATTATACTAGAAAAAAGTGACTGAGGCCTTGGGTATCAAAATGTGTGGCTTTCTCTTGCAACTTGCTCTTTACCTGATATTTTTAATAGATTAAAAAATCATCAAAGTGCAGGTAAAACTCAGTGAAAAATTAGCTATGCTCTGTGCTGTTTAGTACACCTTCAGCTGTCATGGCACCTCTCCCCATCTTCTAACTTCTACATCTGTCAAGTATTGCCTCAGTGTAGGTTGGTCCGAGTAGATAGTACTGTGTAAGAAACACGCTTGAGGTGGAAGAGTTTAGAAACTGGGAATGAGTGTACCTGAGAGGCAGATCTGCACATCTGAGTCCAAGTCTTTGGGCAGTGATGTGACAGGAATTCTGCTGGCACCCAGAGGGCTATGCATTCACTCCAAAGAATTCAGTAGTTCTCTGACATCATTATGTAATGATTCCTCTTCTCTACTTCCTCATGTTTGTATGAAGTAATTTTATAAACTCTACCAAATTAATCCCGGTCAAGAGTACAATACATGGCGGCTGTACCAGGAAATCTTTTCTTTTAAATTAACCATACATTCAAAGAAAAATAAATTATTCAACACTGACATTTTATTTTCTGAAGTTTAACATTTTTACAAAACGAAACAAAACAAAAAGCAGGTATCAAAAACAGCAAAGAGTTTATAGAATTTCTGCACCAGTTTTCATATAAGTCAGTGATTATGAAACTGGTATCCAATGTAAATACTAGACACAAGCTGATTTCCCTCTTGGTCATGTGCATTCAGGTAGTTTATTCTGGAACCACTGAATACTAACAACTTTTTACAAGCACCGATCATTTTTTGAGGACCAATTTGGTTTGTCCAACAAAGTAAACAATATTTTGCTGTGTGGCATTTTCCTTTTTAAAAAACACTGAGCTGAAACACAGACTGTATTTGTTTGGATCCGAACCAAATCCTTTGAGACCCCAATTAACCTGAAGAATACTGAAGACATTTACAGGGCATATCAAATAGTATATTAAATACTTGTCATATACCATACAAGGCAGATACAGTATTTCTAAAGAAAATAGTATTTCATTCAAAGACTGCCCAGAATTAGAATTACAGCATAGTCTATGCATCCTTTCTGATTCGGAGTAATTTCCCCAAACAGACCCATATTATGGGAAGAAAAGTTTGATGTTTCTGCCAAGCAGGCTCTAATATTTTATAGATACATCTGTATAGAGCAAGATTCCTTGCTCTGGACCCTGGGTGACCACAAAGAAATTGAGAGGCCATGATAATTGGATGCTAAAAAGTAGTATCATACTTAAACTCACAGCACAGGTAATCTGGAGACAAACAAAAATAAAGCTGGAGATTAGCAGTGGTGTTCACCCACCACTTACCCTGAAAACACATTTTGCTTAAATAAGGGAAGTATGGTCCAGTTTTGCAATGTGAATAGCTGCCAGTTTCTTATACTTTTTTTTTTTAAATAAAGATCATTTTCCGACTAGCAATGAGTTAGGAAACTGGCCTCAAATTCTGATTAAATCTCTCAGTATTAATTAAAAATATTATAAAACATAAAAACCAGCCAATAGGAGTTAAAAATTGCACAATTAAAGTTGAATGTAAATTATACTATATACAGACTGGTATACACATCATTGAAATGATTATGAGAAGGTGAAATCCTCTTGTTGAAATAAAATTTCTTCTACATTATCCCAATTTTCATTAAAGAAAAGATTGATACATAATTTTCTTCTTTACAGATATGAAAAGGAAGCTAGAAGGCAAAGCTGAGAGAAACAGATGCTACCCATAGGGCAGCGGTGGCATTTGGTTGTTTTGGTCTTTGTACCATCAACTCCCACTTGCGTGGCAGGTAGCCAGCTCTGGCTGGACTACACGGTTTTCCTTGCAGTCAAGACACGAACAATGGATCCTACTCCTCCAGCAGCAAGCGCCTAAACATAAACCAAATATATACAGACTCATAAAAGATCAAGTCTCGTATTACATAAGTAAAATATTTTTCTTAAGGAATGTGTATTAGCCAGAGTGTGAATCCAGCAACTTAGAACAGAGTCTCTTTGAGAACCCATTATGCACCAGGCACTGTTCTTAGCACTTGCGATACCCTAAAAATCAAAACTTTCGATGCCCTTGGCCTCATGGACTTACATTCTAGTCAGATACTAGTTTACAACTGTGAGAAATGGTTACTTTATCCATACTGTTTCTAAATAGTATTTAAAGTATCTGTGGCATAGTGTGCTTGTTCTTGCCTAAAACAGGTGTTCAAATATAAATGTAGGATGTCCTGCATTTCTTTTTCTTTCTAGTTAGGAAGAAATTAAATGGGATTAACCATTCCCATTTTAGTACAGGTGCTGCCCAAGCGGGCATGGATCAATCATTCCTAACATAAATTCATATTAGATTATTTGGAATTAGAAATTTTTTTTCTCCCAGAAGGTACAAAGACACTACTGAGGAGCAAAGAACTTACAAACTCTTAACTGTGATTCTAATTTGGAGAGCTGAAAGTCATGATTAAGTCATTAGGAATCAGAAGCTCTGGTTTGCTTCTGTCCAAAAATGCCAAGTACCACAGTGTACTGAGTCAGATGCTGGGAAAACCTGAATAAATATATAGCACCTTTTAGCCTACTGGGAGGAGACATATAAACAAAATTTTTAGTATGTCTAAATGGTAAGAGTTAAGCTTAAGGGTGCTACAAAAGCACAGAGAAGGGGCATATACCTAGCCTGGACCCCACAGAGGAATGTTTTAGGTAAAACCTTTTGGAGAAAAATGATATATTAAACTGATGAGGTGAAACGTGCTATTATCCCTCTCTTGTAGAGGAGGAAGTTGGAGGCACATATTAAGTCTGACACCAGAAAATCATGAGCAAATGTATGCAGATGTGAAAAGGAACAGTACCATCAGGAAAAGGGTGGTGCTGCTACAGTCTATGGGAAGAATAACATGGAAGATGAAGTTACACTTGGATACTTGAAATTAATTTTGCAGGTGACTGACAAGGGCACATTTAGATTTTAAAGAGATTATTCTAGTGGCTGGGTGAAGAACATATTTGAAGGAGGCAAAACTGGCAGGTGGGAAACAGGAAGCTATAGCAACAGACTGAAAGATGCTGCCAACTGGTGCATTAGAGATGCACTCAGTGGATGGATGAGAGACATATTTAGCAGACACAACTGGTAAACACTAGTGACTGATGTTTGGAAGAAATGACTTAGCGAACGCCTCTAGTTTCTTCATCTACAGAAGAGAAATAATAGCAAGTTTTTCCTCCTAGTATTTTTATAAGGATTAAATGAGTTAATATTATAAAGCCTTTGAGGGATTTAGACTGTAACAAGTTCTCAACCAATGTTCACTATGATCCTGGCTCTGTACTGGACTATGCTACTTGGGCTTTAAAGTTGGCTCTTCACTAGTGCGTATAACTTACAGAGCTGTTCTGTGAAATGTAAATGAAGAGTATACTGCCTGACAAACAAAGTGTTCCATGAATAACATGACCATACAAATTATGTTCAAACTGGTACGCTTTAGAGTGAACAGGGAAAGTATTCCTAATTATGATGGGACAAAAGGCACAGATGGGAACGATATTGGGAAAACTGTGAGGAATGATTACTTTATCCATAAATATTAAATCCACTGTTTTTTGACAATGTATGAGGGATAATTATTTCATGAAGGCTAAATAAATTTTACTATTTTTCTGTTTTTCTTTTTTGAGATGGGATCTTCTAGTTGCCCAGGCTGGTCTTAAATTTGTGAGCTCAAGTGATCCTTCCACCTTAGCTTCTGAGCAGCTGGCACTATATGTATAGACCACTGTGCCTGGATTTTTTTTTTTTCCAGTGTCAGGGATAAACCCAGGGCCTCACGCATTGTAAGCAACTATTCTACCATTGAACTACTTCCCCAGTGCTGTCCCCCAACCCCACTTATTTTTATCTTTTCTTAAAAAAATTTTTATCTTATACGCATGTGTTTTCATACATATAAACTTACAACAATCAACAGTTTTAAAAAAGCTGAGTTTTGAGATTTTTTTTTTTTTTTTTGCAGCACTGGGGATCAAACACATGACCTCGCGCTTGCCAGGCAGGCACTTAGGCCACTAAGCTAAATCTCCAGCCCTTTTGAGACAGGGTCTCTTTATGCAGTTCAGACTGGCCTTGAGCTCACTTTGTAGCCCAGGCTGGTCTCAAACTTGCAACAATCCTCCTGCCTCAGCCTCCCGAGCACTGGGATTACAGGCGTATGCCACCAGGCCTGGCCAGTTTCGAGAATTCTAAGAATATCTGAGAACATACCCTTTACCTCATGGTCCTGTTTAAATGTTACTATTTATATATTTTTACCAGTATGAGTGGGGTATGAAAGATGACCTTGCCAGCTTTTTACTCAGAGCTCAAAATTCTTTCTTTTTCTCTTTAATGGGTGATGAGCCAGCATTTGCTTCTAATGAAAAATAAAATGCATAAAAATGGAAAAATGAACCTAAGAATTCTGATTTTAAAAAAATGTTGAAAAATAGAAACAAATTTTCCACTTTTAACCATCTTTAAGTGGAAAACTGAATGGCATTACTTACATTCATACTGTTGTGCAGCCATCACCATAAACTATTATCAAAACTTTCGTTACCCCAAATAGAAGCTTTGTACCCATTTAGTAACTCCCTAGCCCCTGCTTTCCCCATTTGCTGGTAACCTCTATGACTTTCTGTCTCTCTGAATTTACCTATTCTAAATTATTTCATACAAGAAGAAATAGTTCCATTCTCCCATTACCCTCGATGCCTTTTCTCTCCCTGATTTTCTTATTTTTGTCTAATAGTCTTTCTTATATATACCTCATATTATCTGTTTACCTTGCTTGGGTTGTTTCTACCTTTTGATCACTGATTTTTTAATATTTTCTTCTGCAGTTTTCATTTAATTCAAGGTTCAAGACAATATTTAATGAATAAAAATATATTTGCTAAATATATGCAAATACACATGTAAATCAGAATTTTTTTTTTTTTCCTGGCACCGGGGATTGAACTCAGGCAGGTGCTTAGGCCACTGAGCTAGATCCCCAGCCCTAAATCAGAATCTCTTTAAGAAGCTGTTAGGCACAAATCCTTTCACTGTCATGTGTTTTTATTTATAATAATAAAGATGTACAAGCAAGCCAATGTAATAATTTAGGTGAGGGAGGCACTGTTATTTTCTACTATAAAGGAACTAGTTATATAGCCTTATAATTAATAACTTACCTTTTCATGCCACTGTAGTAACATAGCACTGCTATTGTCAGAGGGGCTCTCAAAGCCTTTATAAATATACTTCATTAGGAGATCCACACCACTCTTGTCCAGAGATTGAACTGCCTTTTCAATATCATTAGCTTTAAAAGAGATGAGCACCTTCAAGACAATGCTGCCTGCCCGATCCTGGGGGAAATACATAATAAAGCATTTAGGTATATGCGTGTGAGAGACAGTGTAATTTTAGAGGCATTCCTGAGGTGACATTTGAGTAGAAACCTGAAGGATGTGAAAAAGGAAACCTCGGAGATATGGGAAGTGTTTCAGACAGAGGAACATGTGCTGTTGGGACAAGTTCAGTGAGTTCCACAGACTCAATGTGGGCAGGGCTGAGCCACAGGCGAGCAGCGAGAGAGGAAATCAGAAAGGTCAAGGGAAGGCAGATCATGTAAGGCCTGTATGCACTGACTTATTTAAAATACTTTTTTTGTTGTTTTTTTGAGACAGAGACTCAGTATGTAGTGTAGGCTGGTCCTGAGCTCACTATGTTGTCCAGACTGGCCTGGATCTCATGGTGAATTTCCTGCCTCAGCCTCTCTGGTGCTGGGATTATAGGCGTGTGTGCCACCACACTCTGCTACTTAAGTGATACTTATTTTTCGTATTTTGAGAGAAATGAAAAGACACTGAAGGGTTTTTAAAGTGGTAACATAATCTGACTCATTTTAACAAGCTCATTTAAGTATTTATGTTGAGAATAAGCTGTAGGGGTATGGGGACAAGGCAAGGAGACCAATTAGGGAGTAACTGCAATAAGACTGGCTAGTTTTGGTTAGCATGCTAGCAGAAGCAGCTGTGAAAAGTGGACACATTCTTGACATAGTTGAAGGCAGAGATGAGATTTACTAGCAGACTGATAATTTAACAATTTATTACAACATTTAAATTTTACTTCTTGATCTTAAAAAATCCTAACAAAAGAAGAAAATTGATTTGCAGTTCTACCTTGACCTATTCTTCAAAAATAATTTTTTCTTAAAACTTTCTTACTTAAAATTTTAAGATGACTTATTAAGTGTTAAACTTCATATTGATAGATATAGTGATGCTTACTTATAATGACCTTTTTTTCTTTGGAAAAGTCTGCTCCAAAAGCAAAGTTATTTTCTTACCCATTTGGTCAAGCAAAGGGAATACTTAATCCACAGTTTTAACAATTTGCTTTTCCTTCTATTTGACACAAAGTAGTACCTTCCATATTCCTCCTGTTCAGGATTTTACAGACTGTTTCTACCACCTACTGTTCTCTTCAGTTTAAAGACTATGAAATTACCTGATTTAGAAAAATATCTTTGCATCCAGAGTTAAAACCTCCCACCTACAAGCTGTGATAAAAACCACCCACATAAGAGCAGAAGGTGGTAAAACTGAAATATTCATGATGTTCCTTTTAAAAACCAAAGAATTTTTTTTCCTTTATAAAATTTTTTGTTGCTTCATAATTATACATTTACTTATTTACTATTATTCAATTACAGAGATTCTTGAGGCCCTGAACTGTATGAATAGCCACTAACAGCAAGGCTGATGCTTTAGGCTTCATTTTATACAATGTGACTCAGTCAATAGGGCTTTAAGAATTAGTAAAGATGGCTGCAGGGAACTTTTAGTTACACAACTTTCCTTAACAGCAATTTAGCAATAACTTATGTACTGAAGTCTTTAAAAAGGTACATTCTTTGATACAGTGTTTCATTTCTAGGAATTTCCTGAAAAGAAACAGATATTTTTGGTTTAGTGACCCACCAGATTAACAACTCCTAGGATTTATGACATTTATTTATTTTGGGGTGCTGTTCTGTACAACATCTTGTTGATAGAGCCTCAATGTCTTTTTTGGTACAGTATATCTTGTTCTTACAGTATTGTGCTGATTGTAAGGTATGGTACAGTACTGTTGTTTCATGTTGTTACATATTATAGCACTGCATATAAGAGTTATGCAAATTAAAGCAAAACCGTCAGGAGTTTCCTCTGAACATTTCCTTGTTCTGAATATTGTAACGTACATACTATATACAATTCCTAACTTAGTGACCAATTCATATAACCACCTAATCACAGGAATGGAACTTGGTTGTTCAACAAAGAAACAAAGTCTGTAACTAAAAGTTAACAAAGTCTGTAACTAAAAGTTCAAAGTCTGTAACTAAAAGTTTACTCAAAACTGTTCATCTCAGCACTGTACACAGCAGGAAAAACAGTCTATTTAAATTATATGACTAAAGGAGATTAGTTATGTATGAACTTCAGCATATTGGTGTATACACATTAAAAATGCTATAGAAATAATCTTATTAAGAAAAGTTTACATAAATTGCTATACACTTGAAAAAGCAGGTTATAAAATTCTATTTTTATAAAAAACAAAAACAGCCAGGCCTTGTGGCACACACCTGTAATCCCAACACTTGGGAGGCTGACACAGGAGGATCGTTAGTTCCAGACCAGCCTGGGCTACAAAGTGAGCTCAAGGCCAGCCTCAAGGGCATACTGAGACCCTGTCTCAAAAAGACAAGGGCCCAAGCCTGGCAAGCACAAGGTTGTGAATTCAATTCCCGGTGCTGCAAAAACAAACAAACAAACAAACAAACAAACAAACTCCAAAAGGCCTCTGAGTAGTGGTATTATGATCACTGTTTTATCCCCTCATGTCTGTTTGTATAACAAATGTTGAATATCCGTATAGTTAAAAAATCTTTAAGAAGCAAACAGAACCTGTTTATTTTGGTATAAGTTTTATTTACTCTTCAAGCCTTTGCTTAAATTTGGCCTGTGTGGCCTCCTCTGAAAACATGCAGAAATGATTTCTCTGTCATTTGAATTTATTGTGTCTATGATGCAGCAATGTAACTGTTACAGTGCTATTTTTTCATATGAAATTTTTACCTATCAAAGCACACTATACACTCTTGTAAGCCAAAGACATTAATAGTTAAAAATATTTGATTTTGTGAGATTTCAGAAGATCTGGGAAAGAACTGTAAGGTATGAGCAGAGGTCTGTGACTCACCTTCACTGCCTGACTCTTGGTGTTGATGGGGGGGTTTTTCAGAGCTGCCTGGAGAGCAGCCGTCATGTTTCCTGTGATAGAGGTTAAGGGAATAACAGCAAAGAGCAGGTCCTGAGAAGGCACTATAACCACTTGGAACCATGAATTTCTTTTTGGTGGGGGGGTACCAGGGATTGAACTCACGACCTTGCGCTTGCCAGGCAGGCGCTGGTGCAGCTTAGCTAAATCCCCAGGCCGAACTATGAGTTTTTAAGACTATGTATAAGAAACAAAATTACTACAGTCACTATTCTCAATATTGGAAATTCAATGTGTCCGTTTCCAATTTGTCGATCAAAGGTAAAACACTGCACTGAAATTAAAAGTGAATGTAAGACTATTTTAAAAATAAAGTGGAGAATATTTCACCCTTCATTCTAGCTGTAAAATGAAAACCTTGATAATGTTTCATTTTCAAGTGAGACCTATACAAACGTAATCTAGACTGGTATTAAAGAACCCCTAAAATATATATCAAAATTTTTAGAACCCCAAATGGAACAGCCTGAAATGCTAGTAGGAAATGGCAAGAGGGTACACCACCAGTCTAAATGATACACATTAGCAATCTTCAATAATTGACAAAGTAGTAGGGCAGGAGGTGTAATAATTCATATGACCCTTAGGTGGCAGTTTATTTTTCTTAGATATTCTCTCCTATTTCATAAAGGTTATTCAAACTGGTTAGACCATATCTATTAAATTTAGCCTCTCATTGAGGAAGCATGAGAAACGGAAGGCCAATCAGACTGTCAGAATGTATAGTCATTCCCCTAAAAGGTAAACCAAAGTTCACTTGTTCCTCCATGTGCGCTATCCCACACTGTATCTGTCTCTTCTAGTCATAACAAGCGGAAGAAGAAATAATACCTTTTTACTTTAAGATGAATCAATTAAAAAACAGATCCACTGATAAGGGCACAACAGTACCATTTAGGAGCCATCAAAAATTGTGTTAGTTTCATAAAGCATCATTTATCACAAAGATTACTTTTAGAAAGACTAATATTCACCACTTAGCTTCTGAAGAAAAAAATACTACGGTTGCTGAGAAGCTGTTTTCAAGGCTACCTAGCTTTCTAAAGAAGCATGCCTTCGGTAGATTGGCTTTTCTTTTATTTATTTATTTATTTTTACCTAAACTAGTTAACAAGTATTTAAAGAATACAAAACAGTAACAACTTATTGTGAAAGCCGTGGCAATCAACGAAAACCTATACTGTACAGTGGTAAATATTTAATGCTGTATTTACATGCCTTTGTGATAAGATACAGTTTTGGAGATGGGAGCCTGCAGGACACTGCACAGCAAGATATAGTTGCTCATATATGTCTTCATTATAATTTAATAGGACCCAGATGAGCTTTCCTCATGAACATACCCAAGGATAATTAGAATTGTATAAAGAGCTATAGAGATTTTCTAAAACCACAGTTGTGATTTTTGCAACACTCACATTGTTCTAAAAAAGATCTGATGCAAGTGCTAGTTCAAGTTATGAATATTCAAACATGCAAAACCAGAAACCAGGAACTGACAGCCATATTTTAACTAAAATGGAAACAATTTCAGAATCACAAAAATTATTCTGCTTTACACCAATGACTCATCGCCTATTTTATTCACTGGAATTTATTTTAAATATTTCCAGAGATTCTCCACATGGGCTCCTGGTCTTCTTCTATTGTCCTTTGCTTAGCAGGTAAAAGGCTCCAAGCTTTCTTACTGGGAATTTTGCAGTTTTGTACTCACTCCTTTGGTCTGGTTAACAAATGATGTGCAACCTGTATTTGCTCAGACCCCTCTTACAAAAAAAACCACAACAAAACAGCCCCCAAAACCAAAACTACAACAACAACCAAAAAACCCAAGCAGCCCATGGGCTGGAAGTGGAAGTCTCAATTTGCGAAGCGCTCCATCTCTACTGGCAAGGAATAAACTATCCTACCGCTACCCAAACCCAAAGCATCAGCTGAAAAACAAGCATCATTAGAGAAAAGGGCCTGTTCCGCCCCAGTGAGAAATCTCTCGCGTTGACGCGACCCCAGTAAGCGACTCGAGTTCGGGGAGGAAACTTGGGCGCCCGCAGCCGCGCGGCCAGCGCAGACCTCGCCCGCGCCCCGAGGCGCGCTCGGCGGGGCCCCTCCCGGGGCTGCACGGCCGCGCCACCCGACCCGACGGTCCGGGCGTGGGCAGGCTGCCCGGGGCACCTCGGAGTCCCAGGCCACCCAGGCAAGCCCTGCCCTCCCAGAGCGCGGGCCCGGGGAGCAGGTTCCCGCCGGCCGAGGGTCCGCTCGACGCCGCCGCCGCCGCCGGAGGGACGCGGCCCCGCAGCCCCCGCCCGGCAAGGATATTGCCTCAGACAGGAGTCCACCTCGCCCTCGTCCGGCCCGGCCTGGCCGTCGCCCCCGTCTTCCTCGTCCACGAACTTGTTCTCATCGTACTCATCGACGTCCACCTTCCGGAAGCGGGCCGACGACACCGTGTTCTTCGACATCCCGGATCGCGGCGCGCGGCGAAGGTCTGCTCTCGGCGCTGGCTCGGCCTCACAAGCCCAGCCCGGTCCGAACCCGCGGCCCGGCGCCCGATCCACTTCCCTCTTCCGCTCTGGGGCGTCGCCCGCAGCCGCGGCTCGGGCAGTTCTGGGCCTGCGCGCTCGCCGCACTTCTTCCTCCTCGGGTTTGCGCGCGTCCCCAGCCCCCGACGCCTCCTCCGCGCTCCCCGGGGAGCGCGCACGGGGCGCGGGAGCGCGCGGGGGCGGGAGCGCGCAGGCGCAGTGCGCAGGCGCAGGCCCTCTGCAGGAAAGGGGCGGAGTTGAGCTCTGGAGGCGGGGGCGGAAGGGGGGAGAGGGGCGGAGGGGGAAGGCCCGCCAGCTGAGGTAAGAGGCGATTGGTTGCTGGGGCGCATCACGTGATCCACAGGAGGTTCCCATAGAAACGCTTTTCTGCGGTCCAGTCTTGGGGGGGGGTCTTAAATCTTCCGCGATGGGCACCCGAGGCGGGTGGCCTTGGCTTTTGCTGCCGCCGCCGCCACCAACGACGTATCTTTGCGGCCCTGTGTGAGGTCCGGCCGGCCCGGACTGGCGGGTGGAGTGGGATGGACTGGCTGCGGGACCAGGTCCGCTGCAGTTGGCAGGAGTATGGGGCGGAGTGATGCGCGCCCGATCGCCCAATCTCCTTCTAGTTGTCGGAGACGTAGCTTCGGACCGCGCGCTGCCAGGGGCTGCTTTCACGAGCCGGGAGCCCCCTTGCCGGGGTTGGAGCTACGCTACACCGCCCGTGAGAGGTCCCCGAGGACGGAGTCGAAAGATCAAATCTTACCTATCAGTGCTTGTGACAGCGTCGCGACGGGACCTGCAGAATCTGAACTCGGTACCCTGTCCATCAGGAGGGAGGGAAAGGCATCTGGGCAGGGGCTGGAAACCTGATACAATTGGGGTGAATTTGTGGGGTTGGGGGGAGGTCAGTGATTAACATCTTAAGTGCTTATTAGGAGCAAGAATGCTAGAAAAGAGTGGGCGAGTTGTGCTCTCCAGTGCTCAGGGAAAACAAAATAGGAGCACAAAATAGACTTTTCAGATGGATATATATGATTTAAGACCTATACGAGCCTATTAAGCCAGCTTTTTATTATATTCCACATCACCATTTATGAAGGCAGAGCTCTTATTGGAGAGGTAAAGCCACTAAGATTAAGGAAATGGTAGTTGTGTTCTGTGTATCACCCTGTAGTACAAGTATTTGCAAAATCGAATTAATGTAGACATTTAGGTGGACACTGCTGAGGTGCAGGTCCAGTTCAGTTTTCACCTCTACGTGAAGGCCGCCTGTGGTCCGGCTGGCTACCCCATCCCTGGCTTCCAGTGCCGTATGGAAAAGAGCACTGGGCGTAGCATCAGAAACCCTGGCTTGAGTCTTGACTCTTTCAGTATCATCTGCGTGATTGAGGCAAGTTCCTTACAATTTTGAACCTCAGATTCTTTGTCGCTAATGTAGGGGCTAATATTGTATTCTTCACAAGATTGTTCTCTGGATTAAATACACTAGAATTCTACCTAAGTATAAAATGCTTAGTATCTGTACCATTGGTTTTGTCATTAGTTTCATAACTTACTTAATGATGCATCCTGTTTTTTCTTACCTCTGAAAGAGTCCCCTAGATTCTGAAGGATAGACCGTCTTTTTATCTTCCTTCCACATAAAACTAGGTGTGCAAAAGGTACTCACTAGATGGTTGATTAAATAAAATGTGTAAGGCAGTACAGTTTGAGTCACACTGGAAATAGTGAGTTAGTTTGAAAAGGAAATCTCAAAATCAAACCTTCGTTGGATATATATATATATAGAGATGTGTATATATGCAGTATGTACATATATGTGTGTATGTATATTTATATATGGAAAGAATGCTCAAGAATGGAATGCATCCATTTTTCTTGGGAAGAAGCAATGTAGCACTCCCTCCCCTCCCCCCAAGTAAATCATCTTTCTAGAACATACATCTTTTAGGTTATAGAAGAGACATTGCCTTAAGTTATGAGCAAATATACTGATCAAACTCTCCAAGGACTGCCTTAAGACAGCAAATGAAAAATTGCTACCTGTTGGTAATATTCATTTTAAAAAGTCATATACCAAAGTCTAAATCAATTCTATCGTCCATGGCATTATATAACTTAGAATAAAGATGTATTTTAATATTATTTGTTTCACTATTCTACAAACTTTAGTAAAAGCTAAACAGTGTACTTTCTTAGATGTGAATGCTGGTTGTACTTTTTGTTCTTTTAAATCAAGATTTTCTTTGAAGAGAAAATTGAACAGTAGATGCACTGTGGAGTGCAAATGGAAACAGGGATTCAAGAGCTTGTACCTTCTGGTACATTTCTTTTGTATTGTCTTATTTAGGTAATTTTCTTGTTCTCTGATTTTAGAACTCGGAAGGAATCCTGGGGTAGGAGTCAACTTAATGGAATAGTGAGAGGGATTTTAAAAAAATCACTTGCTCGAGGGTTTTACTTCTTATTCTTTTATATTGCCTCACAATGATGACAGTGCCTGGTACCATAGCGGGGACTCAAAACATTTCTATCCAATGGATTTATGATCAGAGAAGTTAATTTTGGAATGATACTTACAATGGATACAATGTAAGTATCTACCTACCCTCATTATCTAATAGTTAACTCTTTAAATCTTTAAGGACATTTTTGTGTGTGAAGAAACTTATCCTTAATTATCTTTTAATTAGAAAATACACATTTTCTATTTCCTTACAAATTGCAATGTTAACCATGATACTTAATTCATCTTAGGTAATATTATTCTCCATTATTTTAATTTTGCAGATATATTCTTTCCCTTGATATAAAGGATTCATGAGGCTTTGAGATTTATTGGTGTTTAAAATATAGTGCGCAAATAACCTGGTTTGGCTCACTATTAAAACAAGACTGAATCTAGGTTTTTCTCTTCCTGTGTAGCTCCTTATTTTT
Source organism: Cuniculus paca (assembly GCA_004365215.1). Taxonomy (NCBI): domain Eukaryota; kingdom Metazoa; phylum Chordata; class Mammalia; order Rodentia; family Cuniculidae; genus Cuniculus; species Cuniculus paca. The sequence goes on along the minus strand of RJWT010007822.1, from coordinate 968 downwards.
GTGATGATGCAAAGAGCCAAGGAGCCTCTTTTTAGTTAGAAGAGATCTTAATTAAACTATCCTATCCTATAGGGCTTTTGAGATATTTTAAGACAAGTACTTTACCTTCTTTGTGCTTCTTTTCGTCAAATTTGCCACCAGATACGTTAAAAACAAATCAAGGCATTGAATCTTGTGACATGGCATTATTGTTTTTATTATTTGAAATGGCAGTGAATTTTGTTAATAAAATATGTCAAACTTTTATTATGATATAAAATTTCAATTCTCATAATGGTGTTTTAATATATTGTTTTCTAGCAACATAATCACTACAGTATAAAAAGATTTTTAGCGCTTTAACTATGTATATTATACCTTAATGCTCCTACTGATACCAGAATCAACTGGTGCTATGTTGAAACCATCAATCTTCAAAGCTTTTTCTTCATGATTAGTTCTAGCTTTGCATAATTTTATGATTGCACAGTGAAGTAGAGAAGGTACAAAGAACTGTTTAACTAAAGGACCTATATATATTAGTACTTCAAATATTTAAAAAAATTATGGTTCTGTGCTCTTGTCTTAGGAAGTGTTTAGTGCCAGAAGAAAGAATAAACCTTATTTCTTAAACATGGTGGTGAATGAGGCCTTTGTTCCATTTAATATTTTAACTGCTTATAATAGAGGGATGCTATGGGTTTAAAACCACATTTAACCTGTATTTCTTCCCATCTCTTGGGTTTTTAAAAATGCTGATAGTTGCTTTAAGGCATTGCTCATCACAGTTATAATCATAATATTTGAGATAATGGTAATTTATATCTTCTTTTTCAATATTAATATCATTTAGTTATTTTTCTTATCTTATTGCATTAGCTAGACCTTTGAAGAGTGTTGAAAAATTGAATAGATAGTGTTTTTTTCCTGAGGTTTTTGTTCCTCTGGTATTTTACGAGTTGGTGTTATATTTATTATTGTTTTATGAT
>RJWT010007821.1:0-27090 GCA_004365215.1 Cuniculus paca | reverse complement strand
CACATGTCATTACTAGAGACTTGCCTAGAACCATTGTTACATCATAAGGAGAAAACTGAAATTGCTTTTAGACTTTGAATCTTTTGCTGACTCATCTGTTTATTTTCATCCAGAAAATGATTTGGGAAATTGTTTATGATATTTTTAAGTAGAGGAAAATACATCATGGAGTGATGCACTTTTTTTTTTTTTAAATAAGAAAGGGGCATTGTTTTTCCCACTGTGGTGCTGATCATGGTCATGCTCAGGATAGGGGCTGGAATCTTCATCTGGTCCTTAGTCTTCCTCCTTCCTTCCCTCCGATTGTTAAAACTGAGATGAAGGCTCAGTGAGGAATGTGGCAGAGCCAGGGAGATGTGTAGTTGAATTGGAGACCAGAGAGGTCTGCAAAACCTAGTTTCAGGTCTTATATCCTAAGAGTACTGGAAAGCCACTGAGAGAATATGAAAGCCGAGAGAGACACACACACACACACACACACACACACACACACACACACACAGACAGGAGAGACAGAGAGACAGAGAGGAGAGAAGAGAGAGAGACAATGATGAATGAGGACCACATTTATCATGTGTTTCTTGCCTTGGGAGGATCCTCCACAGGAGGGGTTCTAGAAAGAGAGTGTGATGCCTTCTCCCAGCTCACCACAGAGCTGTCTTTCCTCTTCCTGCCCACAGCTTGCCTGTCAGGTGCTTACCATCCCAGCTTCAAAGCAGGCAGTATATTTGGGGTCACTGTTTTTGAAATGCCAAGCTTTGTGATCAGGATGTATCTGGTTTTTAATGAGCAAATGACCCAGAATAGTTTGAAGTTATTACAGGACAAATTGTTGTGTGCCATCTTGAAAAAGGAAAAAGGAGAAAGTCTAATTTTGTACTAAGCAATTTATTTGCAGCTATAATCCACAAGCAATCAACCTTCTTTAAACAAGATTATTTAATTTCTTTTAAAGGATCGAAGTAAAAAAAAAATCTAATTTATGGAATCTCATTAAGATGACTTTTATAAAGTAAGGTGGTCTGTTCAGTTGCTTCAAGGAATGTTAATTGACTGCACAAGATATTGTCAAAGCTGTGTTTGGGACAGAAAAGGTGACATGAATCTCTGCTCCTGGGTCACCTCCAGTCTGGAGGAAAGGCAGTGCAGCCCCATTAATAAAGTAGTACTTTTTAAAGATTATGCAACTTTTTCAAATTGTATAATTTAGTAATTTAGAAATTACTTTGTTTTGGAAAATCTGGAAAACAAAAAATTCTTCGGAAAAATATCTAATTAATCCTAGAGGATACTTTTTTAAAATTTAATTTTTCTGTTCTATAGTAGTGCATATTTTTATACACTTGAGCATATTATTGCAGATGAACTTTGTGTCATATTAAAACAAGCATGTCCACACATTTCTCCATTTTCAGTATCATTCAAAATACTCTTTTTGTCAGACTGGACTATCATTTACTTGCTTTTTCTCTGTTTTGATTGACATGTTAGGTAAAACAGATTCATAAAATTTATTCATTTCATATCTCAAGTCATCTTATACTCTTTCCTGTTATGATAAAACATAAATGGGAAACTAAGATTCTTTTACAAAATTGTTTCTCCATGTATCTCTCTGAGCTTTGCCCCCTCTCCTCATAAAACCCAAATCCTTGTTATGATAACTTCCACATTCTTGGGGGAATAATGGGGGAATGTACTTGATATGTTTTTTCTGGCATATTCAGTCATTGGACACATAGCTCCTACCTTGAAATTGTTTAACAAAGAACATCCCACAAATCCAAGAAAACTGTTTGGTTTTAATTTAGAGAGACTTCATGCCTGACTTTGAAACATTTAAAGGATATCATTTTGGCTTCTTGTCCACTGGCATTTTAAAATTTTACATTTTTTTTATTTTGCTCCCCTTTTAAAAAAAGAAGTCCCTAATATAAGAACATCTTGAAGCATTAAGGTAACTGTTACCTTTATTACCTCAACACAGGGACTTCACTATTCCCACAGAAAGCCTTTTCTCTCTGTCGCAAATATTATTTGGATTTCCACTCATAATGGCACAGCGCGTGATTGGTACTGTATGAGCCCTTTGAAAGGTGGCATTGAGCAGGGGAGAATCAAGGCTTGGAATCAGAGAGCACAGCCTGGTGGGAGCTGAGTCCTAACAGCTGTCAATCTCTTGAAGCTCTGGTAGGTGAAAGCTACTCCCCTTAACATCAACAGTGTATTCCTGACAATCGCACATTTTAAGGGAAAATGCTAACCAGAACCTATTTCCCATTGTTTTACATAGGAAAAAATTGCAGTGTGTTATGTGTGAATACACAGAATGTCCATTTTTGTAAGCCAGCAGTTGGTAAATTATGGTCTGTGGGCCTTTGCTTGTTTTTGTAAATAAAGTTTTATTGGAACACAACCACACCAATTGGTTTACATGTGGTCCCTGATTCCTTTCCTACTATAATGGCAGAACTGAGCAGTTGTGATAGTGAACTTGTGACTACCAAACCTGATGTATGTTATCTTTTACAGAAAAGTTTGCCAACCCCTGTGTTCTAAAAACATGACTAAGATGCAGTAAAATGCTTTATATATTAACAATAGGGATATAAAAATGTTCAAAACATTGATTACTCAGTAATTCATGTTGTTTCAATATACATTTGTTTTGTTTGAAATGTAGCTTTCTTTTTAAAAAATCACCAAGAGCATCTGAGACACATCCCCTTTGTTACTGCTTTTTCAAAACTTCTGCAGAAGTTTCTGACATTCTGCTGATTGTGTTGCAGCTTACCACTTTTTCCTCAGGAATCTTGTTTAAAATGTTGTCTTGAATTTGAAGGAAGTCATAAAAATTTTTTTTCTTTTTTCAGAAGCAGTTAAAATTTTGAATTTGAAAATACACATTTTCCGTAAAGGTTGAAGATTAAAGGCCAGTATGAAAATGTCAGCTGGGTTCTCATTCAGTGGCATCTGCTTGTTTTCACCTCGTAGAGCCTCCATCTTCTTGTCCTTAAAGGGGGAATGAGACTTTCTTTCTAGGCTTTGTGAAGATTAATTAAAGAAGGATGTGACTGATGTGTTTTAGGAAAACATTAACTGTTGATTCTCATTCCTTTCTCTTTCTTTAGCTTAGTTTGAGAAGATACTACTTAAAACAACAAGATATCTTCAGTAATTTTTCCAAATTTAAAGTGTTTTTGTGCTTACTTAGGGTTGTCCAGAGACTGATGTAGAAGCCAGGGAGAAATTAGACAGGTGTGTGTATTATTCAAATCAGATATACTGGGCTGGGGTGTAACTTAGTAGTAGAGCATGTGTGTCACATTCATGAGGTCCTGGGCTCAGTCCTCAGCAACAAAACAAAAAACAAAACAAAACAAAACCTGCCCCCAAAAAGTGCTGGGAGATACAACTCAATGTAGAGTACTTGCCTAGCATGTGTGAGGCCGAGAGTCAATCCCCACGACTACCACAACCACCACACACACGTGCACACACACACACACACACACACACACACACACATGCACACACACGCACATGAAACAGAGGGCAGAGGAGGACGGAGATGGAGATACTGGAAGCTGTAGCAAACAAGCCTCAGTCAGAGTCTTACCCCAGTGCAGCTTTACTTGTCAGGCACCTCACACTTGCCCAGGTTGTTGAGGACGGTGCTGTTGGCAGCTCTGCTCTGTGGGCTCTCAGGAACCTAGACTTATTACATCGAGAGATCCCACTGTCTTCAGGAGCTAGGTATTTTCTGTTGGATCTGTGGGCCTGTGACCATGGGAGGAGAGAGGGCCATGGGACAGCACAGGATCGGAAGGAAAGCGGTCTGCTTTGCCACAGCTTGGTTACAAGGACCCGCCTAGCTATGTGAGATGCCAGGAGATACATTTCAGTTTGGTGTCCAGGATGAAGAAATAGATTTGATATCTACACCTGTGGTTACCAATTGAAATATTTTCTTGGAGAATTATGAAAGACAAATGCTTACCATAAAGAAATGATCCAGAGATGTTGATCATCTGTGAACCTGTCCACAGTAGGAACCCATGGAAATAGCAATGTTTAGAGATGGTCATGCTGGTTTGGAACAGTTTATCTGGATACTTGTTTAAATATATTTTAAAAATTAGCCTACAGTCCAAATCTGCTTGCCACATGTATACCATGTAGGCATTTTGGTGTTCTAAAATTACAGCTCCATCTCAAGTAAATTTAGAAATACACACTGAATAAATGTTGTATGCAGTGACATTTTCATTCCCAAGGTGATCTACATGGCCTCATATTTATTTGTCTATTTTCTGAAATCACAGGTCATTTTTAGTATTAAGTAGATTTCTTTACCCAGGTGCCAGGTAGAATGTTTGTGGAAATACTACCACTGTTATTTAATTTGAATTGCATGTTCTACAATGAACTCCATCAGGAGCATTTTCAATTTTTCAATACCTCTAATAGATCTAAGCTTACCTTCTTAAAAAGTTATTCATTTTAAATTATGATTATATGAATATTTTAGGATTATAATCATCATAAAATGAAGGACAAAATTCATCATACCAAAATAGAAATTTAATTTAAAATAGAATTTGATTACAAGGTTTAGTGGAGTAGAAACAAGATGTATGAAAGGATATTTTAACATTTTTAAAAAAACACTCCACAGTACAGTTTTATAATAGTTTTGGGGAGAAAAATACGACACTATTTATTGATTATCTTGGAGATCATGTTTGAGCCAATTTAATAAAACTTCTGTAAAGTTGAAAAAGCACGTTAAACTTAGCCTTTTGGTCACCCTGTGAAAAAACATTTAAAAATATTCAGTCAGATTCCTAAAATTAGTGACTTTTATTTCAGATGGAAGCTGTTGCTGACCATATTGTGATCCAGGGGCAAAAAATTAGATTTATCCATGGATGTGTGTGATTAAAAAATACTCCTTTCATTTTTCTTGATACTGATAGCATTCCCTCCTGCCTGTCATGTTGTCCTTGATGATATCTGAGGCAGATAACAAGTCGAGTTGACTAGATTTGTTTTCTAATCAGCCACTCCTTATTTTTCCCTGTTGCTTCTTTGTTATATTAAAGTTCGAATTTACTATTCATGAAACACATTTTAATCAGTGACCATATCAGACAAATGGAAGCTAAGCGCTGGTTAGTATGTTGGAAATAAACACGAGGGTTCTCATTAATGTCGCTGTCTGAATAATTAGTGGAGCATCGAGTCCTGAGCCGCAGTGAAAGCAAACTGGCTCCTCACTGGAAAGACAGGCTGACAGCCGCGTCTGGAGCACGGTCATTAGTGGGCCCAGCCATCAATGTCATGTTATTGTGTCAAATTAGTTAGTGTCCCCTTAGCAGAGAAACCAGACCTACAAATTATCCTCCCACATCCCTGGAAACTGTGTTTGCAAAACCTGCGATCAAGTGTGAGCAAATTATTCACATGGCTCATAAATTAACTAGTTTACAGGCTTATAACATTTTACAAGTAGATAATAAAGGATGGAAAAGTTTTCCAATTGCTTTGCCCTGCTGTGAGAGCTGTGAGTGACTGTTGTGTCTTTGGAGAGCGCTCAGCTGAGAGTTTTTTGTCAAGAGGAGCAACTTGGGGTATCAGAACGAGTATTTGGCAATCTCAGACCTAAAAGGAAGCAAGTGTAGATCTATTGAAGACCATACAATTAACTTTGTTATCTTGTTACTCTGATAAATTGCTGACAATGGTCCTCTTTCTCATGGTGCCAGTTATTCATTAATGAGTTCACCCATTAAGTTTGAATGATTACAGCCTCTACCCATTGAATTATCTTTACAAATATTTTATCATACTCTTTAAGTTGCTTTATTGAAGAGGAATAAGGCCAACACAGCACATCTCGTAAGAATGAAAGTTCTCAAGCAGTGATCTATTTGCAGTTTATGCACACCCGACAATTGGTGCCTCGAAAACAGTCTGGTCAAACCTGGCCTGAATCCACCTCTTGTCTAGACAAGACACCCATCAAGAGCACCCTCTCTGAACTCTTGCTGAGGGCTGCTTGACAGACAGCCCACAGAGTTTCCGGAGATGTGTGACTATTCAAATCGCAAACCTCCCTACAGCGTACATCTCCTTTTCAGTTTCGACTTCTCTGGTTGATTAGGCTAGAAAACATGTACATTCATAGAATATTGTCTGCGTTCACCATTGAAAGAGGGCGACACACACACACACACACACACACACACTCACCCCAGAGATCTCGTGGTGTCTTCTGGTTCTCTAGTTCCGTTTTCCCATACTAGAGAGAAGCCCTTCAGTAGTCTCCAGGGCCCTACAGGTGGCATTGTCCTCTCAATGACCTGTGCAGAGACCTGGCATGGGAAGCCGTGCTCCCGACAGCTATTTGCAAAACCGTTCTGAAAGCTCCCGAGAATGAGTTGAGTAATCTGTCAGCAACTTCAGCTTACTCGGAATTGCATTCGGTAAATATTCTAATAACCCCACTACGCTGTGAAAGTGTGCAGCCTCAGCACACCGTGCGCCGTCTCCGGGAGATGCACATGGCGCAGCCGCCTCCTGCCTCTGAGATGCAGCGGGAAGCAGAGTTGCCCGCTGCGCAAGTGAGCCTGTGTGCTCCAGGGGCAGGAGGGAGCTGGGTTGTCATCTTGGGTCCGTCCTGTGGGTTAGCTGCCCCTGCTGCTCCTGCTGGGCACAGAGAAGCCACAGGACAAGACCAGAGCAGAGCCATCACTTTAGACAATCGAATCTCCTTGCTGTTACTTCTCAGGATGTGTTAGCATTGCATTCTGAGAACCTATCCTGAAACATAAGGAATTATGAGCCAGGCATGCTGGCCAATGCATATAATCTCGACACTCCCAGGCTAAAGCAGGGAGATTGCAAGTGGAACACCAGCCCGAGCTCCTTAGACCCTGTCTCCATAAAGAGGGGAAGCTGGGGAATACAGCTTGGTGCTAAGACAGTGTTCATGTCCCAGGACTGAAAAAAAATAAGACATTAAAGGACCAAACTTTTCAAGTTTGAACCAGTTTCTTTACTGTGTGAAATTCTTCATCCTTCTAGGATACTACGTTCAGCCTCCGAGCCTGGATCGAGTGCCAGCACCAGGAAGCGAGAGACGCTTAGTTTACGTGTGAAGGAGGCAGCTCTGAGGCGCATGGGTCCGAGTCGCTTTTTAAAGCCTCATGGTCTGCTCTTCCTAACCTCTTCTCCCTCTCTGCTTTCAGTGTCCCTCTGTGTGTCGCAGTCCTGTGCTGTTGTGCATGCTCCCTGCCAGTGACCCCAGGCTTTTTATGGCTGTGAGACACATTCAAAGTTCACGGTAAGTGGTGGACACCTCTGATGTTACACACTGCACTGTCTCTGCAGGAGACACAGTGGTGACGCCGGCCACCCCCAGGAGCCGAGGGATAGTCTCAACATCAGGCACTGACCTCGCAGCTATCCAGCACACGACTGTCACACCCTTCATGGCAGCTGTATGACTCTCGAGGATAGAATCTGTCACCTGGATCCTATTTCTAGGAAGGTGGCCTAATGCAGGGTTGGCAGTCTGTCTGCAAAGGGCCCCATAGTAAATGTTGTCACCCTTGTGGGCCACCAATCTTACTTGCAACTAGTCCCCTCTGCTGTTTCATTGCAGAAGTAGCCACTGGTAGTTCTCACACAAATGAGTGTCACTGCATCCCAGTAAAACTTGGTTTACAGAAACTGGCAGTGAGCCCTGTCTGATTTACAGGCCTTGGTTTACTGCCCCTAATCTGGTGCATCCTAGGCAAACAGAGGAACTATAAACCTGACTGCTCACTGGGTTCCAGTCACTCTGACCTCGAGAAAAGAATCTGGGAGAAGCAGGAATGAAGAGAAAAAAAAAAAAAACACCTGGATAGCCAGGTGTGATGTCACATGCTTATAATCCCAGCACTCTAGAAGACTGAGGCAGGAGGCTTGCAAGCTTGAGCCCAGCCTGGACAACATAGCAACTTAGTGTGACCCTGTCTCAAAAAATAATAAAAGGGGTGTGACTGTAGCTCAGTGTAAAGGCCCTGGGTTCAGTCCCCATTATTGCAGAAATGAAAGCACCTGCCCTTACCTGTGGGCAGAGAACCGGGAGAGGGTGGAAGTAGTATGTGATGTGAGAAGGGCTTCAACACTTTGGAAGCCCCTTGCCCACCTCTCTGGTGACTTCACACAGGCCCTCAGTGTACTCAGTGCTGCACTGCCTTCTTCCCCTTTGTAATTGCATGGGGCACGCATGGGTCCCGTGAGTGTGGGGAAAGCTCTTCTTTCCTGAGTCATGTGGTTTGGCTGCTTGTCCCTTCTGTTTTATAGTTGATAGACAAGCTGTTGAAATGTCTTTTGAGTATCAAATATGGAAGGAGGGATAAACCAGTAGATTATGGCAGGCTAAAGATCAAATGCCAATGCACAACGATTAAATTTCCTTTAATCATCAGAATCTGAGGGTGCTTTAAGATCTCCTACCTTTAATATAGGCCTTAATAAATAGTAATGCTTTGAGTGTCTGCGAGTACGTTTGAATTTCACAAGTCTTGCATGTCAAAACATAGAGACAGGCTAGCAAATATGCTTCCCTGGGCTAGCAGTATTAATTAGGAAGGAAAACCATACTGCAACAAATGGCTTTGGGAATAAAGCTGTAATCAGAAGCCCAATTCACAAATTTTGCATTTTTTTTCTTTTAGAAAATTGTACTCTTAGAGATATTTTCATATCTTTATATCATCTCAGAATTATTTTCTAATAATAGACATAACTATATAGGCATAAAATGTTATCTGTATAGTCTCATAAAAGACATTTGAGGAGAACAGTTTGTGCTTTCTGTTTTTCTACTCTGCCTGTTGGAGTACATTGCATCATCCTTAGGCTTACCTTATGGTTGCTGCCTCTCCGGCCCTTGCCTCTGTATCCTGAAAGGAGGATGTGGAGATCCAAGAGACAAAAAGAACAGTTGTCTCAACTAAGGCAGGCCCTTTAAAGAACTTTTTTGAATTCTTACTTATGACTTAATTCTCACATCTCGCCAACCATGCCTAAGTATAAGGACATATGTGAAAGTATCAAGTCTAATAAATGATAACTTCTGGGTTCTAGCTCTAAGGAGGAAAAGTTGTGGTTACTTATACAAAATCATGGTGTTGATTGTTACATGTTTAGTTGATATTTATTTTCAGTGAATACCTACTGCCTTCTGTTGACTTGTGTCTTGTTTGAATTTTATATGCTAGAATTTCAGCCCATTTGATTTTTAATAGATACATACCTCAGGAAACATGTTAGGACCATGCTATTCTTACTGGAAGTGCATAGCAAATCCGAGAAATAATTTTTTTCTTAACAGAGCCACATACTGGAGTTCAAACTCCTGCGTGTGCAGGTGCTTTTCCTTCCTTATGGGTGTGACCTTGTCCAACACCACACCAGATAGCCCAGGGTTCCGGTGACTGGCAGACTTATTCTCAGTGCTGCTGCTGGCTCTGCGCCATCCCTCTGTCCTTGTGTGGAGTCCGGTGGGACATCACCCTCCCTACCAGGTTCCTATGAGGGCTGCTCCACACTCTGATGCTAGGTCGCCTGGGAGCAGGGGACAGATTAACCCGGCCCTGGCCAAGTGTTCTGTTGCAGTTAGGCCTGTACAGTACAAGATGTGAAAATTTCCAACTCCCAGAATGAACAGGAGACTTCCCCGTGCTCTCTTAATATATTCTGCACCTGCCGCAGCCTGTGTTGGGTGTTCCTAAAACACAGGATACTTGTGTGTTCACAGAATCTGATTGATCACCTGCTGTGGATACACTGGTGGCGTGCTTAGTACTGTCTGCTTTGAAGTTCAGTTGGCCTAGATTCACAGTGTACCTTTTCTGCTTAGGGCTCAGCAGCCCTCAGCGACTGGGTGAATTCTTGAATATTCCTGGGAAATAGGGCTAGCAATGGAGCCAGGATAGCTGGACATGGTGACACACCTGTAATCCCAGGAGTCTAGGGGGCTGAAGCAGGAGGATTGAAAGTTTGAGGCCAGTCTCAGCAATTTAATGAGACCCTGTTTCAAAAGAAAAAAAAATATATAAAGGGACTAGGGATGCAGCTCAGTGTTAAAAGACCATGGTTTCAATCCCTAATAGCCCCCCCCCCAAAAAAATCAGTTCATTAAGGAATCAGTGAGATGATACTGGTGATCCCCAGCTGGGAGGCTACTGAGTGCCAGGATTGTGCTGGCCCCAGGTGATAAGATGGAAATCCCTGTCTTCTCCCTGGTTCCGGGATGGGTGGCCATGTGGTTTCACAGACCATTGCTTCTCCCCCACCACTCCTGTAAGTGTAAGTGCAACCCTGGGAGGTGGCCTTGATGCCAGTCTCCAAGTTCACTGTGGCCACACAGGCACAGCCCAGCTCGCAGAGTTGCCCTCTGGGTCCTCTCCAGGCAATTCCCCCGAGAGGCGCCCGGGTCCTTTTTCATTGTGTTCGCTCACTTTCTCAGACAGTGGGCCTGCCTCGCAAGCAGATTTTGTTAACTGGTTTCAAATTGGTATTGCTGATGATAATCTGAAACTGGAGGTTTCACTCGCGCGGGAAGATGCTCCATGATGCCGATCTTGTGCCAAGTGCCCGGCCCTGCTGGGGTGCTGACTCTGCAGGGCAGGCCTCACCCCGCAGACCCGCCTGCGACTGGCCGCTCTGTGCAGAACGCTGTGGGCTGCGCCTTGGGGGCTCTGTGGGCGGTGTGCACAGGGCGGAGGGGCGGTGCGGCCCTTGCTGTCTGTGGAGAGCGTCCTGCTTCCCAGGGCTTGTTCTTGTTCATCGGAGGACTGGAAAAGGCCTTCCCTAGGCACCCTCAGTAAAGGAGATCTCGCTCCCTCCTCTCCCTCCCCTGCATCCCAGCTTGTCCTTTGATACACGTGTTCAGCTTGTGTCACTGCAGCCTTACCCTTTGCCAGGTGGTAAGCAAGGGGCAGGTCCATCCCATTGGGCAGGGCTCCCAGGGCCAGTGCCTCTCGGACAGTGCAGCTCAAATTTGCCTGTAAGCACCTGCCTGCATCTCCAAGGTGCCCAGGTGGACCATGCTTAGGAGGAAGGGAGTGAAAAAGAGCTAGAGCTGTGCGCAGCACCTCTGCTATACGGAGGGCGCGCACCCTTTACCTTTGAAAGTTTCACTCCCCACACCCAACACTGATGCTCTGTGTAGTCCAGCCAGAAGGGGTTATGTATCATCTTCTCCCTGAAGACAGCGCTGTTTGCATTTTGAGCTCAGTGTCTCCTAGGTGGTGCAGGTTAACTCAGGATGTTGAATTCTGAACTGAAATCCCATGCTCATTCTCTGGTTCTTGGTCCTTAGTCAAAGGACTATGTCTCTCTAGGCCTCAGTTTCCTTACCTAAGGTGGGATTGGTAGTGTCCCCTAACTTGGAGTATTCTTGCAAGGATTATTTGAGATCATGGAGGTAGAGTGCTCTGTGCAGGGTATGGACCAGAGTGATAGTAGTGTTGATTTAGAAAAATCAGCAAGGGTTCCTGGGAGCCACACCACCAGATCTCATCTTGAGTTTTCTCACTATCTTCATTTTAAAGGTGGCAAGGAAGGCGGACTCTTCTTGATTTTATTTTATTTATTTATTTTTGCGGCCAGTCGCAGGTGGGTCTGTGGGGCTGAGGCCTGCCTTGCAGAGTCAGCACCCCGGCAGGGCTGGGCACTCCACTCAAGATTAGGTTTTACTATAATACTTCAGGCTGGCCTTGAACTCTGCAATTCTCCTGCCTCAATTTTCCAAGTGCTGAGATACAAGTGTGCCCCTGGCTTACTCTTGATTTATTTGTTCATGTTTCAAACATTAAATCAGTTTTAAAACATAGAGGTAAAAACATGAGCAAGAATGGGATAGCCTGTTTTCCATTTGCTGCCTTGCTGACTATAGAAGGTATATGTCTGGTTCTTGGGTAATCCCAGTTACAAACAACTGGTGCTGCAAAGGCCCCATGTTTGGAGCCCGCACTATGTCCTAGCTCCTTGGAAATTCCGAGTTTTGGGTGATCCCCTGTTCCACCTGACTGGGGATATACTTTGGCCTTGTTAATCAGAGCTGGTTTGATCTCCTGCTTTGCAACAGAAGGTATCTTAAATTTCTACAAATTTCTTTTAACTTTTTAAGAAAAAAATGCACACCTGATCTGTCTGTCCTGAAATGCATATACTTCTTTTTTTAAAATTTTACTTTAAAAAGAATAAAACCAAACAAAATAAAACAGAACAAAGCCAATCAAAACAAAACAGTGAAGTCATACAGGACTTCAAAATGGGACAATAGGAAATCAACAATGGCTACCATAATGCTTCTTGTTATCTTCAAAATTGCTGCCCATACCATCAGACATAATAAAATCAAATGAAACAGAACATTGAATAAAAACAAAACAATAAAATGAAACAAAACAGTGAGAAAAATATTGGGTTTCAAAAACTAGACAGAAGTAAATGGCCCATATTTTCTGTATTGCATTTTGTTATCCTCTTAATAGATGCTTAGAGTACTGGCTTGAGGCCTGCAAAGTCAATCAAACAATACAAGCATTGAGTTGTTTTTGTACCTGAGTTGCTAACAACTCAGCCTGTGTTCCTGTGAATCAGCTGGCTGCTTATAGAGTGGGTGGGTGGGTGGTGGTCGTGGTAGTGGTGTTCTTGTCTCCCAGCCTGATTGCTGGTTGGCTTACGGGAAGAGCAAATTGGCTTCTTGTTTCTTCTCCTGGGACCGACATGGCTTCCACCAGCTCACAGGAAGGGTGGATTGGCTTCTTGTTTCTCTTCCCCTATACTTCTCTTTTGACAGAAAACTCAAGCCTTTATAGGCTGAAAGGAGTTTGATATAAATATCTTTCATTGTTAGCACCACTATCTTTCACCACTTATGAAGGTGATCTATCGTTTTTGCTATATTGTTCCATCCTGTCTGTGGGTGACCTGTGTTGTTCATTGTGAATTTGTTACATAAAAGCTGAAACCAAAGAGGGACCCTCTGTCTATCTTTGTACTGTATCACATATTTTTTGGTGGAAAAGAGTGAAACATACCAAATCTGCTACTCTTTATTTACTTGACCTGTAACTAACTAGGGTTGTCTATGAGATTAAACTTGTCATTTATTTTAATATATTGTTTATATCCTCACAACATGTAAAATAAAAGGACACGATTAAAATTGAATTTAAGGCCTCAGATTTAGTTACAGATAGCCTCTTTAGGAAAGAAAAATATAAAATCCAGTGAGGTTTAGTCAGGGTAAGGGAACAAGTTGGGAAAAACTTTTGTTAAGCTCATAACAGCCTGCAAAATAGCTAACACCCAGCTTGTTTTTTTTTTTAATCTCTGAAAATATATAACACTCCTGTCTCCAAATACTTCAAAAAACTAAAATAATAACCCTCAAAAGGGGAAGGAGATCCATGTAATCTGAGAATTGATGAGAGCTGTTTTCCTGGGACCCATGACAGTCGGGACCAACCCCTATCTGTCGTCTTCCCGGCATCCTGGTGCCTGTGAATCCCGGGGAAAGGTGGGGCACTGCCTAAGTGTTTTCTGTGAGATTGTGAAATGCTGCTGCGTGTTGGGGTACACGCAGGTGCAGCCATTCCTCTGTACCACCAATCTCTGGGTAAGATGTGCTGCCGTAGAATTTGTCTATGCCAGCTTGCTCAGCCTGCCCACAAGCTCTCTGCCCCAGCTGGTCCGATGCCGAGAGCCTGGACCTCATCACTGCTCATATCCATCCCACTCAGCCATCAGCGGTGATTCAAACCCTTCTTCCGCTTTTGGCACACTTCTGAACATGGCAGTGTCCTTGGCACTTGACTTCTAGGATAAGTCGTGCTTTCTTGGGTTTGTCTAGATGTGTGTGCCTATCAGATCTTGCTTTTATGCTGTCCTGTGTCCTCATTCTCCCTAGCAGATGAAGGAGAGAGGGGGAAGTCGAATTTTCTGAACTTATGTAGAAGCTCTCCCGAGAAATTCAGATCCATAGTAGTTAAGACAAACACTCCTGTTTGTGCAAAGTCTATCCTGTAACAGCTTCCTTTCCTGAGAATTTACTCTATGCCAGTCATGATTCTTAGTACTTGACAGTTACTAGCTCCAGAGAGCCCTATGAGATCGTTATGGCTGTAAAAGTCCACTTTACAGATGGGGAAACTGAGGCCCGGTAAGGTGAGAATAATGCCTAGGATTCTCTGCCATGAGGAGCAGGACTGGGGTATGAACTTCAGAGCCCCTTCCTCCCGTGCTTGGCTCTTAACCACTCTGCAGTCCAGTCTCCTTGGTGAGATCCTGTGGCACATGAGGCTTCTGGTTTTCCTGGGTGCTGCTTTGCCGGACTGTTTTTATTTAGGTGAGTCTTCCTTTCATTCAGAGACTGCCGAGTGCTGAGCTTGAGTGCTTCAGTGCCACCTTAGAGGCCCCGCTTGATCTTTCTGGACTTTCTTTGATTCTTGCTCGTACAAGAGCTGTGGGAGTTAGTAGTATATCTCAGTCTGGTTGGGAACAAGGACAATCCACTTAATTGGCTTTCTTCTCCCTCCAGCCGGATGTGCCTGTTCACATGTTTCCTGTAGATCTTTGAGTCATTTCTCTCTGGTACATTTTTCTAATTAATCTCATCTCTGTAGCTCCTGTTTTATTTCATATTAGCCCCTGACTACCCAACATTTGTTCTGATCTGCTCAATCACTTGTGTGAAAATGTGGCCAGTGAGAGACTCTCCTTCTTAAAGAATTGCTCCTCGCCTACAGTATTTTCTCAACAAACTGGGTCAAAATGTCCCTTTCATTCTCAGGAACTTTCATCTGGAAGGCTTTTTATTTACCATGGTGAAGAACTCAGGTACTTAGGTAACACTGGCTTACACTTGGGAGATCTTTTGTTGGTTGGTAGAATTACACATGTATAAGCTGTGTGCCAAGGATTGACCTTTGAATATTAGTGAAATATTAGGCTTAAAAATTAATGTATAAAAGCCAGTGGCAGGAGACCACAAATATGCAGTTTTTTATTTAAGTGGTTTCAAGTGTCCATATTTCCTTTGTCTTAATTACTTTATTCACTGCTGAGACAAAATAACCAGAAACCCACAATGTAAAAAGGAGGAGAGGTTTATTTGTGCTCACAGTTTGTAGAGGTTTCAGTTCCTAGTTGGCTGGCTCCAGGGCAGGGTGGCATGGCAGTGGGACACTGCAGAGGAGAAGCAGCTCATGGTGTGACAGTGGGCAGAGTGATCAAGGGAGGGGGGAGGGACAGGAGATCACCCCTTCCAGACCACGCCCCTGGTGACCACCTCCTTCCAACATCACATTTAGCTATAAATTCATTAGTGAACATAGAAGGCCCTTCCCAGACCTTGCCTTAGTCCAAAAAGTTTTGTATTTATAATCCCATGGAAAAATTACTAGAATTCAAGTGAGTTAATTCCAATCTACCACTTCCAGTGCTACCCGTGGTGAGAACAAAGACACTAAGGCATATTTATAGTTGTGGGGAGCCAAGGAGGCCCAAAGTCTAGTTTAGAGTGATAGTTAACTGGTACAAAGGCCTTGATCCAGTGCTGAATTGGGTTTTATTAATTCTCAACAAGGGGAGTGACTTGAGATGAGTGACTGTGAGAGTGATGAGAAGTGAGTGCTGTGAACTGAGCTAGATAGGTGGCCCAAAATCTTTGCAATATGCAGAGAGAAGGATATGCAGAAGGAGTAATCTGCATAACACAATTCGAGGTAGTATCTAATATTTTGGGTCTGTGCTTCAGCTCTGATATGTAATCTTTTATGCCCTAGGAGATCATAGCCTCTTATCTCTAGGCTGGATCCCAGCTGACAGCAGGGAACATGGCTTTCCCTCCTGCCTGGCTCACACTGTGTTTTGGAAGCTACCAGGTGGGCAGGGTAACTCTGACCTGTTGCCTTGCTTTAAAGACTAAGCATCAGCACCTTGACTAGACCGATTTGCATTGCTTAAAGCCAGTTGAAGGGATGTACATATCAATAGATGGAAATAGGGCCAGGTTTAACCAAAATGGAGAGAATTGCTCTTCTTTCAAGGAGAGTTATCCAGGTGGTCCTCCACAAGTGAACTAATTCACTGATGAGTATCACCCCTCCCCCCCATTATCCAGTCATCTCCCCCAGCCTCACTTATGAACACATGAGGTTTTGGGTTGACATCTAGATACAATAAACCACAACATTCTTGTAAACTCAGAAGAGCAGACCACTTCGAATGTGTCTGTGCCTCAAAATACTGAAGCCACCATTTCTTGGGTCTCTGATTATGCCTGAGGGAATACATTCAGCCTACAGGAGAATTGAACCTGCTTATGATGTTGAAAACTTAGATGGTAAAATGAGCTTTAAGAATATCGGAATCAAGTTGTTCAGATTGTGCCATTAATTCTTCATCCCAGTCCTTGGATATAATGTGCTCTATGTTGGATTCATCCATGGAGGTGTTTCTAAGGTTGTGACATGAGAACCATCACTGAATCTATTTTTGTAGCCTTCCCAGTAGGAGGAAATTTCAAGTGTCACAGAACTTGAGTCTTCTTTTGATTGTTTTTGCATGTTCAGTGTGCCTGTTCCTGAAACACTTCTTGTGCTGGAGCAGAACTGGATGGGAGAAGTGTGATGGTTCTCTTGGCCTGGGGCAGGTCATGTGCCCATCTGCAAAACTGTTGATGGCATTTGCCCTTCACAAAGGTGTGGAAAGTAGGTGGAAGGGTGTTTCTCAACATGATGGCAAGCACTATACTTGATACATGATAGGTAGAATTTGAGGTTGGAAAGGATAGGATGTTCCTTATGCAATTGTCTGCTGAATACTTGACATCTCTAATTACTTTTCCTGTGTTGAAAGGAACTGTGCCTCAAAAATACTGCCCTACCTCTGTCTCCAGGGGTTCACCACTGCCTACCTTCTTATCCTTCTGTCTACCTATCCCTTTGCTATCTGTCACTGAGGTCCCAAGTGCAAGACTTCATTTCACCACATCTAACATGCACAAGATTGGCAGAAAGATTAGTTTGGTTGTGGTTCTGGAGAAGCTAGGGAGTTCTGTTGGTCTGTGTCTGCATAGTTGGGGAGAAGGTTGCTGGAGGGAGATTGCAAGGCCTTGCAGAAGCAGTGAGACCTGACTGGATGCTCAGCAGATGAATAGGAATCACCCAGTACCCAGAAGAGAAATGTCTTATTGGTGGGCTTTCTACTTACTGTCTTTTCTCTAAGATTAAGCCCTGTATTTGGATTTGCATTTGAATTACCCAAGGATATTAGCTTATAAACTATCTTAACCCAATAAAATGTATAGGTCTTTTAGGTCATATGACCCATACAAGTGATGGGAATAATAAGATGCTAATGAAAGATTTGGGTACTGATGAGCCACATCTTCTAGTGAGTGCATAATAAACTAATGGATACAGCATGTATGGGAAAATTTTAGGTGCATTAAAATACAGAATTCTTAATATCACATCCAAAATATTTTTGAAAAGATTGGATGTTGTCTGTGTATACATTATTGGGTATACCACAATATTGTATACTTCAGTTTTCCCATCTGGTATCTGAGAGTAAAGATACTACCTTCCAAAGAATTATGGCTGAGGTGGATAATAAACATCTTCAGCCATGTGGAACACTGACTGTGGTGCTGGTGTCTCCTGTGTCTGCTATAGAAATTATTCCTTATTATCAGAGGGCATCTGTAATTTTTAACTCACTGATTGTCAATGGTTTGAGAATTAATAGAGTTATGTCCATTTAACTAATTGATTTAAAAAATGTTTTTCCGTATGCCCTGGATGGAATATATTTTCTATTTTCACATGTTACTTTATTATAAAAATTGAGGGTATTAAAGATGGTGAGATTTAGGAAAGAACTTTAACTCCACATGCTTTTAATGCTTCCCTGAATTAATAATATTCATGTCCATCATATTTTCTCCTTGGCCCACAATTCAGCCCATATTTGGATCTTGGCAAATGAGGATTTGGTTAATTAGGCAGTCTGTTAACTCTGATTACTAAGTTATAGCAGATCAGTGTAGAAGCATTGCTGTGCAATTTGGACTAAAAGGCTCTTCATTTCATCAAAACAAATTTACAATTGTGGATAAGTATGTTGAAATGTATTACGTTAAAATGATGCATTTCACAAGGAAAATTTAAAAAGGATAAAGAATTATTTTCTCCAACCAAGTTATTTTTTTTATTATGTCATTCATCACATTATCTTTCATTAAGAATATACTTAAAAGCTTGGGATTTTCAGGCTTGAAAATGATAGCTGATTTAATCCCTCTATTATACAAATATGATGGATGCCTTGCATTTTTATTTAAGCGTAATTTAGTGTAGTGGCACATGGTTATGTTCCAGTTCTGACCACAGTGGCCTCTGATATTGGAGTCACTTGTGGAAATGAATCTTGGCTGTGGTGGGGGAGTCAGTGGGTTACATTAAGGCCGGCTCTCTTTCACAGCTGAAGGCATTGATGGTTATTAAATACCACTGGGCCTCTGCAGTCCCTTCTCTTTCTTGTTTAATGGTTTATCATCTTTTAAGGTAAGGGCAGTTGGGGTATCTAAAAGCTGCTTGCCTCCTCCCTCTCCATTTCTGCCTCCCTTCTGTCCTTTCTTAGCATATGACACATTGCCGAAGATGAGCAGACAAGTCAACACAAGGGTAATTTTCTAGGTTCAGTGTGTTAATTACCCCTCAAGATTCTGTCAGGTACCAATAACCTTCAAAATGTCACATCTCAGCCGTCCCTCCGTCACATCTATGTACCCATGAGCACACTTGTGCACAAATTCACCCGCAAATGTGCACATCTGCATACACACACAGAGTAACCAGTGCTTCAGAGGTGTTTAATAAGTCTGTGTTGAAGACTCATTGGTGGAAAGATTTAAACACTAATAGCCCCACATCAAGGCACTTAAGCTGCTCCTAGAGCTCTCCCGTCACCCGAGTTCTGTTATGGCACTGAAGTACATGAAGTGGATGAACTCCACATTTATTCTTTCTATAAGTTTACCAAAGTCTGGCCTCTATGAAATGCTATGTTCTGCTTCGATGAGAAATCAAAGAGAAAGAGTCCTTCACATCCACTAAACCTAGTAACTTGTTGATTGCTGGTACTGGCATGACTGTAGGCCAGAAATAACAAACCTTACTTGTTTGGTCTTAGTGGTAGCAGCTCATTCCCCAAAATTGACTTTTCTAAACCTAGGAGACTATTGTGATATTGAAAGTAGTTGGAAAACTATGCTTAACTCAGAATGGAAGTCAGGGTTTTATCAATTTAATTATTCTGTCTTAATTGAGAACATTTAATGGTAATCATAGATGATTCTTATTTTGGAGGGGTTTATGGCTTGTTATTCAAAGACAAAGTGAGACTTGGGGGCTCTAATTTAGCAAATCTGAATGACAGTCAGCTTGATACTTCAGTTTCCTGCTAGCTTGTTGCTTTGCCTAGATAAAGATTCAAATAAGTAATTTTGAAAAACTCAAACTCTTCAGGATCGTATTAATCCTCATGGTTATTTTCACGGAGGGAGTTTGACATAGATGTGTTGGCTAGGACATTCATATGTGAGGTCTTTCACTCCATTAGAACACAGTTTAACCTCCCTCCATCCGTCCCCTCCATGCTTGTCTCTGTGTCTGTCTGTTTTTCTGTGTCTGCCTCTTTCCTTCCCCTCCCCTCCCCTCTCTTCTTTTTTTTTCTTTTTCTTTTTTCTTTTTTCTTTCTTGTGCTGGAGATTGAGCCCAGGCCATCACCCATGCTAAACAAGTGCTGTTCCTCAGTCCCCAATTTCTATATTTTTTTAAAAATGATGCATTAGGTACCTAAATAACATACATATACATCACACATGTATGTCTTGTTGGTAGGGTAAGAAAGCATCTTTTGCAACAACTGCCTAAAGAATGAGATAAGTGAAGTGTGGTTGGCTTTTCAAGCATCCTTTGAGACTGAAAATCCTTCTACCACATCAGTGGTCCCAAAGAAGTCTCAGTGGCAGTGTGGCAAAACTTTCTGGGTTAAGTGCTTCCTTAATGAATAGGTCTGTGGATAGAAGCAAGCAGACTTATTGGAGGGTTGGATACTATTACTGTGTGGTTTTATTAATTGAATTTATTCCTTTAAAATGACCTTGGTTAAAAACAACCATCTCTTCTGTGGTCATGGTGAACAGATGTTTACCGTAATTCTTTGCTCAGTGAAAAAAATCGGCTCTTCCACCCAACAAAAACAGCCACGTTTGCTTGGCTAAATCAAAACGTTGGCGCTTAGGTCTTACTTTATATATCATGGCTGCAGTCACACAACCTTTCCAAGTGTGAGGCTTAGATCACCAACTCCAACATCTGCAGGAGAGGCTTGCTCACAGTGATCTATTATGTGAGTGCTTAATTCTTATACTGTTTTTGGCGGTCACCTTCCCTCGTTGAAACCAGTGTTCCATTGCAGGACTTTCTTTGTTTTTCTTGCATAGGCATACTAGCCCCTCCTTAATTTTTAAAGTTTTCGTGTAGGCCCATGGCTGGATTTGCATCATAGAAATAAAATCAAGGTTTGCCCTTTCCATCTGAGAGTCTAGTTTCCCCTGGGTACTCTTTGAAATAAAGGGAATCTCCTTTTCTCATAGTTTATGTTTGAATAATACCTTTTCTTACTGCGTATGGGGTTGCCTAACTGCCTCACTCCTGCTTATTGCCAATTTCTTTTTTTTTATGAGCTCTAAGTGATCATGAGCTTGCAGAAAGTCCCTTCCCACTCTTGTCATTCACAGTTCTATATTGTGTGTGAGGATCAGCTCCCCTGTCTGTGCTGCACTGAATTTCCATGCTGGAGAATGCCTTTTTCTGGACAACTGGACTGAGAGGAAATACAACAGCACAACTTTGCTTTTCTTGGGAAACTCCTCCCTTTGGAATGGAGAACTCTGGGTGGCTCTTCTTATTTTGTTTTGATCGCCAAAATAAGCAAGGATCTTGCATAACACCAGGGCAGGAAAAAAGAAGTAATTTTAAGGGAAACATATGTTCACATTGAGCAAAAAGGAGTTAGATCTGGACACAAAGCAAAAACTGTCTTTTCTTTAATAGACACACAAAACCAGGCTTTCATCATTTTGGTATATTTTATAAAATAAAATGTAAATCATTTCTCCACTTTGGTCAGTCTTTTATTTGATTAATCACAAGTAAATCTTTAACCTGGGAAATCAAGACTTACAGGGGAGTTATGTGCTATAAGGTACATCAAGTCTTGTGGTGGTGAAATTGTTTTCCTGTGGTGTTAGCACTAAGTAATGTCCTTGGAGGTTAACTGGTGGGAGATGGCTGCACTTGTCTGAAAGCAAAGCTGAAGCTACCTGAATGTGATTCATTTGGTCTTGATTGTAGGAGAATCAAAGAGAGGTCTGAGTGTTCAAATGAACCAAGGATGTCTACTTTAGCTGTTTAGTTGATTGGTTGACATATTATTTGTCCTTTTAACTAATTCCAAATAATATCTGTTGATAGAAACAGAGCAGACACTTCAGTGTTTCAGATTGTTTGTGGGTGGCAGGTTTTGAAAATGGAGCTAATTTGCAAAAAGAAAAAAGAATAGAGAAAAAAAAAGATCTAGAAAAAAATTCCTTAAATTAAGATTTCTCATTCACTCATTCTCAAAGTATGAAAATTTCAGAGGTGGGCATGGGGAGCCTGGTAACATTCTTGTTTCCTTATTATCAGTTAAACATTTGTGTTATTAATATGTTGCTATAAAGGAGGTGAGGCCCTGGAGCATTCTGGATACTGGCGGTGTCTGGTGTCATAGGCAGAAGGGTCTAAAAGGGGCTCATACAGACATTGGGAGCAAGGACCCCAGGCATGTGTGTGTGTGTGTGTGTGTTTCCAGAGTGGAGAGCCAGGTTATGCCTGGAACTATTTTTGTATGAGTAGTTCTTTCTTGCATGGGAAAAAGTGCATCCAAACAGAGACAGAGCTGTTAAAAAGCTTAGCTCTGTAAGAGCCCTGCTTTCCTTGAGTTTTAACATGAGTATATTCGGTAACTGTGGTAGGGTAGATTCAGGCTTGTATTTAGTCTGTTTGATTAAAAAAAAAAATTGAAGATGTGCAGACTCTCCTCAGGAAACAGTAACAACTAACCCCACCCACTCCCAGAAAGGAAGGCAAACCACCTAAAGTGTGAGTTTACCTGTAGATTTGGCTATTTTAGTTTTCCACTTCTTTTCCTCCAGAGGCCTCGACAGGCACTGTCAGTTATATCTGAGCGATTTCATGGTTTACATTATTAAACAATACACACACACACACACACACACACACACACACACACACACAGTCAATGCATGTGCACAAGAAAAGGAATCTTGAGTTGAATTTTGTTTCAATTCTTAACATAGACTACAATTGGGTTGTTTTTCTAGTTTTTTTTCCTCCTGTCTTTGAGATTAGTAAAAATATAAATGGTGGCAGATGCCGTCTCTGTATTAGTGAACAGTAAGAGGGGCCTCAGGGAAGTGTCAGTGCAAAACTGGAAATCCCAGAAGTCTTGTTTAGTAATTATAATATGCCTATTTATCAAGTCCTTACTGTGTGACAGCTAGTCTTGTAAGCCATATTCTAGCACTGACTTATTTGGATCCTTACAAGTACACAGAGCAGCAGCACTTACCACCTTCATGATACAGATGAATAAACTGAGGCTTTGAGATGTTTGCTACATTGACTAGCTTGAAGTTATAGTAACAGTAAATGAAACTGAGTAAGGATGTTATGTCATTTAGTTAATAGTGATGTACCAGTGCTTATTTCCTGGTTCTGGTCTTGTATACATGGATGGGGTATGGAAGATTTGGACTATTTTTACAACTTTTCTAGTTTGTAGTATTTCAGAATTAAAAAATTTAAAATGTGTATTTCAGACTTGGATCAGGGTCTGTTTGCATTTAAAATTCAGATTTTTTTCTATGGCTTTGTATACTTAGAGTACTTGAACAGCAAAATGATGGGCTTCATTTTTTTTATCTTTCTAGACAGAGTTTCAGTTCTGTCAGTGTCACATGGTCCGTCCTAAATTCTTTGTTGTTTTAGGAATCAAAATTCATCCTTGTTTTTCTCACTTTGTCCTTCCTACCATGCTCCTGCCTCCACCTCCAGTTTACCCACTGTGATCTTGATAGATGTAGTGATGAGCACTTACCTTGTTACCAGAGTCCTTAATAGATGTATTGTAGAGAAAAAGGGTAATCTGACAATTTTGATGAGGTTCCCAGTGGATATAATTCATAAGTATGCATGAAAATGCATGTAGACATCTGGAAAGGAGTATGGTAATAATAAACCAAAGATTTAGTGACTTGTAGCCTGAAAATATGGTAAATCATGAAAAACTTACAGACACAAGGCTATTTGTATAGCAGAAAAAAATCACTAACTTGAATTTAGAAAATCTATTTTAAAGCTTTGTCTTACACTAATTTATTATGTGATCTTAATTTCTCCATTAAAAAATCGAGAAAGTAAACATGTTTTGTCAAAAGCTCCCTTGAATAAATAACTTCGGGGCTTTCTAGATAATACAACTGGAAACTTGTGTCTTCACTGAGTAAAAAAGATATTGTTTAAGTTATTCTGTCTTATGACTAGAGAAATCAAGGTCTACTTTATGTTGATATGTTTGTTAACTGGTTGACTAAGTTCAAATAAGAGTTATTTGAGATCTTTCTTTTTGTATATATTTTTACAGCTATAAATTTCCCTCTGAGAGCTGCTTTACCTGTTTCTCACAAATTTTGGTATGTCTTCATTTTTGTTCATCTCAAAGTATTTTCTATTCCCTTTGTGATTTCTTGTTTGACCATTTGGTTTTTAAAGAGTGTATTGGCTTAATTTCCACATGTTTGTGATTGCCCACATTTCTTTCTTTCTGTT
Source organism: Cuniculus paca (assembly GCA_004365215.1). NCBI lineage: Eukaryota > Metazoa > Chordata > Mammalia > Rodentia > Cuniculidae > Cuniculus > Cuniculus paca. The sequence continues at coordinate 3,052 of RJWT010007821.1, read as the reverse complement.
ACTGATTTCTAATTTTATTCCATTATAATAGGAAAACATAATTTACATTTACTTAATATTCTGGGTGTATTTTAAAGTCCAGCCTGTTGTCTGTCCAGGAGAATGTCATTGAGAAGAATGTAATTTTTGTCATTGGTACTGCTATTAGAAATTTTCTGTGGGCATCCGCTAGGTCTAGTTGATTCATGGTGTAGATCATGCCTTCTCTTTCTTCACTGATCTTCTACCCAGTTCTCTTTATCATAGATAATGGGATATTCAAGTGTCTAACTTCTAGTGTTAAATTGTTTACTTCCTTAATCAGTTCAGCCAGTTTTTGTCTCATGATTTTTGGAACTTGGTTTTTAAGGGAACACTTTCTTGAGATGACCAAAGGGATGTGCTCTTGTATGTCACCCACTCTGAGACCTTCATCTAGTTTTAAGGTTTAATTATTAGATCATAATGATAAAAGGTTTAGTAATATAATGGGACAGTTCTTTGGGAATATTCAGTGCATATAGATAAAGAGAAATGAAGGACTGATGTTTTCTTTAACCAGTGTACTACTTATTTATTTATTAAAATTTTTTACTGTAGGCAGCTGGTAGGGTCTGATTGAGGCCAAATGCACATTATCTTTAGTGCTAGATGACTGGAGGTTTTGATCTATCAGGTCCATGTTTCATCTGTACTCTTCACTTACTCTATAGAGACATGAACTAGCTCAATACAAACATATTCTATGGGAAAAATATGCTTTTTATTTTTTAGCAATAAGAATAAAATGCAATTTTCTCATCATTGCTAACTCTGACTCTACAGCCCTTTCTGTGTGTAGGCCACGTGGCAAACTCCAGGTGCATCTGTCATAAAGAAATTGCTTTTCCCCCAAAATACAGAAATGTGAAATAAACCAATTTGGGCACAAGTAGTGTATGCTAGATTTACTTAGCATCTATCGAACATCTCCCTACACTCCATTGTATTATGACTAATCAGAGTTAGACCTTCTTAGATTCTGCACAAATGCATGTATGACTTCTACTTAGACACACGAATACTACAGATGGATTATTTTTGCTAACAATGTTATGGCCAAGCATTTAATTTTTTCTCTGCAGCAGTGCTGTAAATTTATTTTAGACATATGTCAGTAAGAAAATGGGAGAGGGGAGCTGGGGTTTATGTGCACGTGCACACATCATACACAGACACAGAAAGATGGTTCCTCTCCCAAGGTCTTTAAAGAGGCATTTATCTTTGATATCAAATATTTTTTCAGTCACTTTATTATCTTTAACCATGTTTTAGTATGTATCAATTAGTAGTAAAATGGTTTAGTCATGATTTTTAAATTCACTGAATAAAATACGATTTTTCAGTAGACATTTTGCATACATGTTAATGCCATTTTCGTTTTCTTTTTTTCTTTTTTGTTGTCTGTGTGAATGTTGTGTGGACTTGATTACTGATGGAGGAAACCATGTAGTTCTTATATTTTAACTTTTCTGAAAATCAAATGCTTGTCTTTATCATTTTATTTCCATGTGTGACCTCCTTACCTGCTGGGTTTCCCAACAGCTGTCAGCTAACTACTCAAGCACCATACTGCTACCAGCATTCCTCGTTCACAGATATGAAGTAAACAGAAATCTTCTTAATTTGAGCCCAGTAGGAACCTTTACACCATAATGAGGGACTAATTTTGAAAGCAGAGAGACATCTTACAAAATTAGAGCCAAATTTTTAAATGACTTTAAATAACTAATTGAGAGCAAGAATAGTACTTAAGAAAGAGTGAGACACTGACACTGTTGAGGAATTGCAACAGGGAGAGGAGAATCCTCAAGGAGTCTGAGTAATTATGCCGTCTTACTTGGGTTGCCACCGATGCTAATCTGAGTGTGAGAATGATAATGTACCTTAGAGGACAGGTTTGTGGTTGAAATATTCTTGATAGATTTTGACAAATTAAACAGTGGTAAAGATGTTTGGAAGCTATCCAGGTCCTTACCATTATTTATGTCAGTGAACTAGAAATCAGTGGTTAATTTGCAGTTCTTATAATTTTTATGATACTTGTGTTGTTGTAAATTTAGCCGTGTGCGGCACCAACTCAGCGGGATACGTTTTATGTTGTCAGCTACCTTTTGACATCATAATAGATTTCAGTTGCCAAATCTTTCTTGATAGAATAAAATGTAAACGAGAGCTGTACAAAATATTTGGATCATAGCCAGGCACAAGCAAACATAGAACGGACATTCTGGGAAGAAAGGTTCGGATCGGGTTGGGGGCAGGGGAGATACTTGGTTCATTTTTGTTTTTCTCCTTTTTGCCCTTCACTCATTCTAGCATCCTGTTTGAGATAGACATCTTTCATCTTGACTCAGAGCTTTTGTGCTCCTTGGTGTGCCGTACTTCATGTGATAACTACAGTGTAATTTGGAGTTACTGACTTCCATAGCAACTTTGATAAAATGCCATCTTATTGCACCAGAGCATAGGATCTCTAGTCTTTTTTTTTTTTAATCATATCTTAGTGTCCATACCAATATTGTAAAAAATTGACACTCCCTGGATAAAAACTTTCGATTGGAAGGATATTTCATATTTAAAGATGTTCCTTTGTCTTTCCTCTAGTTTATTCGAAATGCTTCCTTCGTAATTATGCATCTGTAGCAATGACCCTTGTCTTGCTAGCAACTGAAGTGGATTAGTGGACACCTTTGCTTTTTGTAGCCATAAATTCTCTCAGATTTTCTATCTTGACCTCTAAATTACTCCTTTTTGCACCCTCTGGTCTTTATGTAACACATATTTTTGTAGCTCTCACTTTGATCTGTGCCTGTCTAGCCTTTTGTTTCTATTATGTCATTTACCTTGCTTAGAAATGTTTTGTGACTTGATTGACTAGACTTGTATCTCTTTTTCATATACCTCGTTCAAATCTTTTCAGAGGAAATTCCTCCTGAATGCTTACCACTAGCTGAGCAGTAGTGCAGAGGGATGAGGAATTTGACCTCTGGATGTGCCCTGTGGTGGCAGGAGAGCTTTCTTGCCATCCTTC
>RJWT010007820.1:0-27097 GCA_004365215.1 Cuniculus paca | reverse complement strand
TTTCTTTCTTTCATTCATTCGTTTGTTTGTTTTGTTTTTTGAGACAGGATTTCACTATGCAGTTCAGGCCGGCCTTGAACTCACTATGCATGAGTCACCACATTCGACTTGCTTATTTTGTCTGTGATTGCACAGAAGCACCGACAGAAGGCTAGCCACAGTTGTATAAGAAAAAGCGAGAGCTTGGGGAATTAAGCAACACCAAGTGCCACACTGAGTATGTGCTTGGGCGGCATTATCTTTCAGGACAAAACTGAAACCCCAGTTTCTGGTGCATCCTGGCCAGGCCTCGTTCCTAAGACACTTTCCGTAGGTAGTGAATGTCCTGGCCTGAGGTTCCTACTTGTCAAAGGACAAACACAGGGATCTCCTTCCCTCCCTCTCTAAAGTGGTTGCTGCTGAATTGACTTAAAGGTAGCCCCTGCCACTTCATCTCAAGAGGCCCTTCATAAATTTCAGTTGTCAACATGAAATCAGTTTTGCTATGGGCAAAAGGGTGTTTCATCGTCCCAATATTTGCAGTTGGCTAAACCATATCCACAGGCTGAACAACCCTTTTTATTTATTTATTTATTTATTTATCCTTTCTGAAATGAACACAATGCGACTGCTGAGAACCTAAGGCAAAAATTTCATAAAAGCTATTAAGTACAAACAGTCCCCTTTTTAAAGAGAGATGGGGAGCTGTGCCTGTAGAACAACGCCCCCCTTCGAAGACTCACAATTTTAATTTGGAGCACTTTCCCACTCCCAATCCCAAATCTGCATCATTAAGCCATGAACGAGGAAAAAATAATAATTGTGAGCAAGCTGAGTATTTCTTAATGATTTTCTGTCATACCCAAAGCAAATAAGCCAAATGCTTACTCAAAGCCGAGGTAGGGGGGAGCAAGAGTGGGATGTAGTTTTGCAATTTCTTTCTGTTTTTTTTTCTATAGTCTTTCTTCTTCCACTGAAAGTGTCTATAAAATTTTTAAAGGAAAGTAGGTTGCTAAAATGTACTTAATTTGCCATGATAGATTGAGTCCATGCTTCAGTGACTGTAATTGAATCTGTGACCTATTTCTTTAGTAAAGTAGAAATAGTCTCTGGGGTTTTTGTCACTACCATCTTTTAATGAAATTCAAAAAGACTGTCAAAATGTCTGCACTTTTTCTACTGGTTGTTAATGTTATTACTTTACAATTTGTTACTTTTTAATTAATCTTAATAAATGTGTGCACACTCTACCTGGCTGTTGGAAATGCTAGACATTGATTCTTCACTGTCATAAGGCAAAGCAAAATTAACAGGACAGAAAGGGCACAACAGCCAGGAAAGGTCTTGATACATTTTGGTTCCACTTTAAAGAAAATATTTTAAGGCCTCAGTTTAGCAAATCTTCCCCAAGAACAGAAGGTCTTGCAGTTTCAGCAGCAAAAGGCTGAGGTGCTGCCCAATGGCCCTCCCCTTGCTGCTGCCACCACTAACTCTCCCACTTTGCTGAGGGCTGCAAACGTGGCAAGCCGACAGCCTGGGGGAGCAATATTTTATTGACAAAATGTAAGAGAAAATATGTTCAGCTGCTTTTAAGCAGTGGTGTAGGAGGGTGTTACAGAACCAGATGGTCCAAGTTAGTCTTTCATTTGCCAAGATGCTGGGAAAACCCTGCCTGCTCTGTAACTTCCATGGTAGTGGCCGCTTTGCCAATGGGCAATTGGCTGTGGTTTCTAGAGAAAATTGTTCCTTTCGAGTCCACAGGGGCCCAGGTAGGAGTTGAGTTCTGAGGTCCAACTCCTAGAGTGTCCAGGGTGAGAGAAGGGAACATATCTTTGGGTCTTTCTCTCAGTCATATAAGCAGAAGTTTTCCAGTGGTTCTCAAATATGACCCCGTACACAGCAGCAGCATCACTAGACCTACTAAACCTGACATCCAGAAGTGAGATCTAAAAGTCAGGGGCCCACCAGTTCTGTTGCTCACTCAGGCCTGTGAACCAGCATGCAAGAGAAAAGAATTAGGGTGGCTGAAGTATGATGATGAGGGTAATTGGTGGAAAAGACTCACGTTAGGATCTGATTGCAACTGTCAGGAGGAGTTCTTTTACCTAAATACACTCTGGACTTTCTGTGTCTTGCTTCTGCTATTTCCTGGCTAGAATGTATCATCTTCCCCTATCCCTTTACCTCTATCTGATCTCTAATTTTCAAAATCTTGGCCATTTCTCAAGGTTAGCTGGAGGGTGTCTTATCCTAAAAAGTCTTTTCTGACAACATCAGGAGCATTTGGTCTGTCACTCAGCAGTATGACTTTTCTTAGAGCAACCACATTTAACTTCCTGTGCCTATAAAGCAAACTCCTTGAAGACAATTGCTCTGCCTACTCATTGATGTTTCCCTACAATGCCTATTATTATGCAAGGAATCAAGGAGATGCTAAAACAAATTTTGAAACACAAAAATTTTCATTCAGTAGAAAATGTGAACAGTAGCCAACTAATGAATATTGGTTTGGTAATGTACATTGCTTTGGTAAGCACTCCAAATCTCCTCTGTGATAATCAAAACAGATCTCCACTCATGGGGCACAGACATATTGCACTGTTGGAAGGTTCTAGAAACACAACTAATCGTTCAGTCTGAGACACTTACTGAGTAGACTGTCAGGTCTTGTGCTAAGAGCTTATGGCTTAGCAATACAGTTTTTGTCCTTAAAATCACACTTGTGTACAGGAGTACACACTAAGACCATTTCCATGTATCAAAAGTAAAGAATTAGCTATGTACAAGATTGATGTGAGCACAGAGCAGAATCTCTCTTGCACCCTTGCGCCTCACTTTGGAGTTACAAGAAAGGTTTGTTTGCCAGGCATGGTGGTGGAGGCTTGTTATATACCACCACTCAGGAGGTTGAGGCAGGAGGATCACTGTGAGTTAAGGCCAACCTGGGCCATATAGTGAGACTTTGTCTTAAACAAATGAGAAAGACAGAGATTTGTTGGAAAAAATGGCTAAGTCTTGAAGAACAAGGAAGAATAGCCAGGTGAGGAGAGTGTAGAAGCCTATGTAAAGGGGAAGGGGTGCCTAAATAACTAGTATTGTTATTTCTCTGCTTGTGTTAGAACATAGATTTCTAGTTGGGAACAAGCAAAGTGTAAGGTTATGTCACTGAGCTAGGGACCAGATCACGGAATGCTTTATAGTTCATGCTAAGGAATTTGGACTTTATTCTAGAGGTCTCCGTAGACTATAGAATTGGAGGCAGGGTTAGATTTGCATTTTGAATAGATCATTCTGGCTCCAGTGGTGAGGAGGGTTCAAGGGGATGAGGGTGATGGTGATGAGAGAGGACAAGATGAGCCCTGGGCATTTACAGATTTCCCCAGGGGACAGAATCGGATTTGCTCTCAAACCAATTAGAACAATGAGCTCTTTCTCATTAGGAGCAAAACTTGAGCAGAGTACAGTTCTCAGTGCTGCACAGCAAGACTTGCTCCTGGTAAATCAAGTGGCTGCTTGACTGGTTTGGATGGAAATCAGCCCATCTACTATGAGTAACCACTCTGTCCCCCTCATTTGATTGATTAGGATTTCCAGCCCATGCACTTGAACCCAACAGGCCATAATGGCTTCAACAGGCAGCCATCGATCATTATCATACTCTCCCTGAAACCTCCAGGCAGACTGACTACCAAGCACAGCTATTTTCTCCTCAGTCTTACCATCCACATTTTTATAATTTACTAGCTCATTTCACTTGATCAACCAAATAATACCCATTTTTACACACTTTCCTGGAGCACATGCTGGAAAGAATGAGATTTTTTGACTACTACTCCTCATGCTGTGATTTAAACCACATGTAATAACAATCGTAGTAGTTTTTGATGCTGAGTCACTAAAAGTCTTAAAAGGCAGTTTGTTCTCATAATCAGGACCCTAGGTCCTAAGTTTGGGAAGATAGAAAAAGAGGACTCATAAAGAATCTTTTCAGCCTTGGGAACTAATAGGTAATGATATTTTAAAGATGCTGTGCCCTAGAAAGTACTCATCACCTGCATTGTCCTGATACACAAGTAGTGGGGTGGTGATTTGTGAGTGCTGGTGTTGTTTCTGAGAGCTTGGGCTCTGCTTTGACAAGGTCATTTGGCTAAGTACAGCTGTAGAATTTGAACACTGCCTTCCACTGCCTTGTTCCAGTTTCGACATCACAGTGGAGCAGAATACTTTGAGATAGGATGTTTGGAGGAAGAAAGACAGTCCGAAAGCTGGAAGAAGGCTGAGAAAAATGATGAAACCGGGTCAAGTTTATGCAAAGGGTACGGTCCCGTTATCCTTCAACGAATAGTGTTGCCACATCCAAAGAGACCATGGATTGAATAACTGCTGAGTGAACTTTTTTAAGGATGAAAATAATCATTGTTAAATTTTTTAAAAGTCTTTAAAAAACTTACCTATTGCACTTAAAATTTCTCTGATTAACCCCACAGTGATAAAATAACAAGAGAAATGAAAAGGTCATTCACAGCTGACTCCAGATGGGCAATATCTGTGTCAGTTTTCATCTTTATTTCAACTCTTTGTGGAAAACATATTGGAGAATATCAAGGAATGACTGTAGGAAAAAATAAATGGGAGAACAATTTTTGTGTTGTATCTCAGCTTATCACATCATTTTTATCAAGCGTGGAGCATCCATGAGTTTTGAAAATTATAAAACCCACACAGCCACTGCACTGATGATAATGGGGACCCCTGCCTCCTGAAGATGTAGCACCATCCTCCCTCACTTTAGACTTTTAGACTTAAGGGGAGCCCTAGGAACTACAGGTTAGACCATTCAAAAGCTATAATCAGGAAAGCCTTAATGACTCCTTGGTTAGACTATCATATTTTTGCCCCAAGCTACTGAGTGAGTCTCAGAGGTGGCATTCAGCATCCTTTCCTATAGAGAACTCATTATGCATGTGTAATTTGAGTAAACAATGAGACTCTATTGAATTAAATTCCTCCCTTTAAATTAGTCTTAATACAGAAAGGGAGGAGAGAGAATGTTTTTTCTTAAAGAGATCAAGTAATTAATTTTGTAAGTTCTGTGAAATATTGAAAGAAACCATGCAAATGAATTTTCAAACAATTAAAACAGCAAGCTCTCAAATATGTGTATCTATGGAAAAAATGAGATCAAGTAAGCAAGAGTCTGTTCATGAGTCTCATGGGATTTCTCCATACGGATGAGACTCTTATACACATGTGATTGAGGAGGTAAATAAAATTTCAGTCAGATGCTGATTAACTGGAACACAATACTGCTAGATATTGACTTTTTTAAAATCACTTTTAGAAAATACATCGTGTTCAGTTATCATTTTAGTCCAAACTCTTATCAAGGAGAAAGTGTGTTAATAACCACTATACACCACTTCTATATTTATACAGGATCTCAGGGCTTTCAACTTGCTTTGTAATTTGGAGACATTGCAAGAGTCTCAGAAAATGTCATTTCTTTTAAAAACAAATGAAAGTTTTCATAAATTAGAAAACATTACCCACACAAATAATGCAAACCCTGATCATGGTCAGATAATCAAGGTTTATTCTAGTATTTGTTATTTAATATTAATTATTTGTGTATAAGGGTCTCATCATGGTGGAGAAATATTAATAAATACATGACAACATTTCTATGTTTTGTCCTTCAAATATTTATATGCATGCCCATATGCTCCTATGCTCCTAAGATTAGCTTTAGTATTGGAAATACTATCTGCGCATTACTTTCATAGAGGTTCTGGGTTTCCTCCACAATTATTTGAAATCATTAAATTACAGACATCAAGATCCAGTATTTCTCAATACTGTTCTGTAGACATTTTGGATTGGATAATTCTTTGTTGTAGCAGTCACTGTCCTGTATACTACAGGATGTTTAGCAGCCTCCCTGGTCTCTGCTACTAAATGCCACTATAATGTTATTGGTACCATTAGCATGTTTCTAGACCTTGCCAAATGTGTCCCTGGGGGCACAAAAATCCCTGACACAAAACAGTGATGATAGACATGGCATAATAAAACAGATCCAAGGCACAATCTTAAAAGATCCAAAATACACAATGACTGACAGCTTGTGGATGGAAAGGGAGAAACACAAGAGAGAAACTAAAAGACATTCAACAATTCCTGAATCAAAGGAAATAAAGATCTGATCAAAATTAAAAAGTGCTGTCCGCATCAAGACGTAGGCTAATAATAAACTTCAAAGATTAAAAAAAGGAACCTCTTTGCAGGAAAAGGTAGAGATAGGCAAAAGTACAAAGGGGAAACAGCTTCAGACTTAATCAAATGAATACTACGGGACTTTCAAAAATGATCTGTGTTCTATTACTTGAAATAAGTCACCAAAATAAGTTATTCTTTGCTTAAACTTAGTTGGGGGTAAAGCCTAAAACATCTTGTTAGACCATTGCTTATGTTCTGGACCATAAACACAGGTAGTGACTAAGCCAGTGTTACTGTTTCCTATTCTTAGATGTTACCCTTTCCCAAAGGATTCATTTATTGAGTTCTTTGAACACCTATTATCTGCCAGAATTGTGCTAATTACTCTACCTTCCTGCCAAAAATACTTTTTCTAATGACCAAAAATATTTTAATCTTCAATAAATTTTAATCTTCACTAAGCTTTTACCTTCACTTCTTGTTAGGACTGAACAGTCTTTATTTGGTTAATTGATCATTCCTATTTCTTGTGTCATTTGCCTCTGTGCTACATTGTCCATTTTTCTCTCATTTTGTTCAATTTTAAAGTTGAGCTGTGGTTGTTCTTTGTGGACTGGCAGATGTGTGGATGGAAGAGGTTTCTCTGAGGTGTATTTTATCTTCAGAATTTGCATCTGGTGTTTCGCTGAATGGGAGCTTTTCATTTGAATGTGGTCAAGTCCTTCCAACTTTTCATTTACAGCCTCTGGGTATCTCATCTTCCTCAGAAAGGTCTTTCTATCACTCTGAGATTAGGATATTCTTACAGTCCCAGTACAAGCATGGCTGGACCTCAACCAATGAACAGGAAGGACTAAAATGCTTCTGATGCAGTGATCGGAGGGACCTTGGGGGAAAGAATGGCATTTTTAAAATGGGCTAAAGATGCACAACACAGACATTTTATAAACCAAACAGCAGAAAAACCAACATTTTGTGGGCACTCTAGGTTTTTAAAGCAGCTCTTACTGAACTTACCTATAATTTGTGACAGCAAAAACACTGAAACACATGTTAAAGTCATGGTCAGCTAAGCTGATTTTTTTTATGGTGTATTACGCCTGCAGATGTTCGTGTGTGTGCTCACCCACGTCCATGTTTGCAGTCATTTGTGGAGGATAGAACAGTAAATCCAAGGATGCTCAAGTCCTTTCTGAAAAGTGCTACAGTATTTGCACATAATTTATACACATTTGACTATATACTTTCAATCATCTGTACATTACTTACAATACCTAATGCAATGCAAATTATAGATAAATAATTGTTATGTATTGTCTATAGAAAAATGACAAAGAAAAAAATCACCATACAGGCACCATTTTTTTCTAATATTTTTGTCCCATGATTGACTGAACTTGCAGATGAAGAGCCCACAAATAAGAGAGCTGACTGTATTATACAAAACCAGCAGCTTGTTTAAAAGGGTCTTCTGTGTGCCAGAAAGAGAAGAGACTCTGATAAGATCCAGGGTTTATTTCCAGTTTGGCATATCTTTAGGTACCCAATACCCACACTTCGTTATCTTCTCCATCAGCTGGGGCTCCAGGATTAGGCTTTCTTGATTCTGAGATTCCATAACTGTGCACTAAATTCTCTTTCTTCCTCATTGGTCTAGAAAAAGTCTAACCTAGAGATTTCTTAACTAGTGCCATTATCTCAACCCTCTTCTCTACATCTCTGGGCTAAGTTTCTCCTGACATAAGGAGTTGAGTTGTCTTTTCTGCAACAGGCTCAGATTCTCCATTTTAAACTCAGTTTCCTGAGCCTCGCCTACCCATGAATGACCAGAACCTGTGGTGATATATAGTCTAAGAGTCTCTATTGTGATATAGGCAGCTGGCACACCAGGATTTATGCTTTCCCTCTTTAAATTCATACACTCTGCTGGGCATATAATAGCTATTTCATACTAATTATCATAATACTAGCTAAGATTTATTAAGCTTGTGGTACATGATTTGTGATGCTAATAGCTTTTCACACATTTCCTCGCTGTATCTTCACAACTGTATAAAGTGGGTAAAATTCTTATATCATTGGACAGAACAAATTAATGAAAGTTCCAAATAAAAATGAGTCAAAAAGGTATTTCCCAAAAGAAAAAAAGAATCTATTTTATTTATTGTAAGGAAATTCTATGATAAATAGTCATTTATTATAAACTTGGCACCCACAAGCTATGGCCCAATGAGAATGCAGACTCTTTTCTGGAATTTTTCAAAACGTAAGTGATTAATAATGTTTGTCTAGCACCAAATGCCTTGGAAAGAGCAGCCTCCCTTCATGAGGGAAGTGATGTGTTCATACAGAAAGAATAGCAGAGAGAATAGAACAAAAGGAAGGGCAAACTGCCGAAACCCAAGAATTCTCAGAGGAGAGTCTGGAGTGTGTTAGATTCCTTCTATGACAGGGCTCAGTCTACAGCTTCCCTGGGGATTTTCTAAGGCATGGACCACACCTACCTGATCCATGGACAAAGACCATCTAACATGGGTACACTATATATAGAGGGGAAGAAGGGTAGGACGGTTAATCCCATTTCATTAGGTTTTTATGTGACAGAAGTAATTCTTGTGTTATAATAAGTTTTAAAGTGGCTTTAATTTCCTTGTATTATCACTGTTTTGTTGTCATAACTGAATAGTCATCCTTAAGTATCTGCAGGAGTGATTGTTTCCAGGACTACTGTGGATAGCAAAATCCATATTCTCGTACACTTTAAATCATCTCTAGTTGCTGGGCGTGGTGGCTCACGCCTGTAATCCCAGCACTCGGGAGGCTGAGACAGGTGGATCATTGTGAGTTTGAGACCAGCCTGGGCTACAAAGTGAGCTAAAGGCCAGCCTGAACGGCATAGTGAGACCCTGTCTCAAAAACAGGGCTGGGGATGTAGCTCAGCGGTCTAAGCGCCTGCCTGGCAAGCGCAAGGTCGTGAGTTCAATCCCTGGTGCCGCAAAAAAATAAATAAATAAATAAATAAATAAATAAAATAAAAAATCATCTCTAGTTTATATATAGTACCTAATATAATATAAATGTTATGCAAATAGTCATTATAACAAACTCCTTAGTGAACAATGACTGTGCATGTTGGGCATGGGTGTAAACATGTTTTTCAAATAGTTTCTGTATTTATTTGGCTGAGCAGCAGATATGGGGCTCACAATACAAAGGCCTGACTAAACTATTGTATGAACTCATCTTCTTACAAGAAAACCAGTAAGACTCTGGAAACAAATTGATCTATTTGTTAACTTTGAGAGGTACCATAAAAGGCTAAGGAGTCAATCTAGTAAGTTGTTTTACATCTGGCCTGGTACATTAGTTTTGTGTGTGTGTGTGTGTGTGTGTGTGCACATGTGTGTATGTGTGTTTTAATTACTGTAGCAAGTTACTACAAATTGAGCGGTTTAACATGACCTAACTGTATTATCTCACAGGTTCCATGATTTGGAGCCCCCACAAGTCTGAAAACAAGATTCTGGTCATCTGTATCCTCATTTAGAGACTAAAACAGAGAAATCTCCAACACCAAGATCCTTTAGATTGTTACAATAATTTATTTTCTTGTACTTTTAGGAATGAGATCCCTGTTATCCTGCTAGCTATTGGTCAATTGCTTTCGGCAGTTAGAGGCTGCTCTCAGGATCTGACTACATGGCCCTTTTCACAGGCAGTTTATACCATAGCTATTTGATCATTTAAGAACAACAAGAAAATTTATTCTTGCATCATGAATCTTGCATTTATTCTTGCATCAAGGTGTTTTAAGAACTCTCTTGATTAGGTCAGGCACACCTGTAATTATTTCCCTTGTGATTAATTTAAAAGCAACTAATTGGGAACCTTAATTATATCTGCAGCATCCTCTCCCTTTGTCTTGGCATGTAACACGATCATAGGAATAAAACAGTGTCATCACAAGGGGAAATGAATCCTGGGAGCCCTCTCAGAATTCAGCCCACCTTTCCCGTGGAATAAGGACTCAGCCAGGGATTACAGGATGCACCAAAACGGGACAACCCAAAGCCCTACTGAATGAAAAAACAAGGTCCAGAGATATAAGGAAAGAGGTGGCTGGAAGGAGACAAAAGACAAAACTGTGATTGCCATGCATGGATGTCCTGTCCCTCTCATACTTGAAATGCTTCATAAGAGAAAGAGAGAAGAGGAACAGTATGAAGAGCTCTTTATACTTTCCAAACTAAGGTTCCCAGACTAAGAAGAAGCACATAGCTGATCCCATACCAGGAAAGGTAGCCTATTTCATCTTGAGTCTCAACTCTGATCACCCGGTAGCATCTCTGTGTCAAATCACCCTGAGAAGAACCCTCAGACTGTGTTGTGGTTCAGCAGGAAAGAGTGCTGTGCTTGATTAGCAAAGTCTGTCTTGAACTCTGGATTCATGATTGGAAGTATACTGAGAAAGCATTGGCCATTCCTGACTGAGATGATACAGGTCACATAAGTCTCAACAAATATTAAACAAAAACCACAGTTCTCAGGCATAACCACTGTATATGGAAGAAGTGATTTACATAAAACAGTTTTTTTGCTTCCTATTCCCAAAAGAAGTCATTTTTCTACTTTAAAACCTCCCATGAAAAGGTTGTTTACTTATACACCTGATTTATAAATGAATGCTCAGGGAATACTAGGTAAATTATGAATGCATAGACCCCCAAGGAGTGATCCCTTCAATGTCTTAAAATGGTTTTGCAAGACAGCTTCCCGACTCACCATTATGCCCCTCCCAAGCTGTATGCATCTCGTTTCCAAATGTTGCCCAGAATCCCCAAAAAGAGTTGTTTCCATTAAAGAAAATATGGACTCAGTGACTCTGAAGATTTGGATGAACCACATCCTATTCTGCAGAGACAGAGGGACAAGTTTAGGGTCCTGTCTGAGTCTTGAGGCTCTACCGGGCTTCCTCTTTTCAATGCAATCAAAGCTCTTGGGTATTTTAGTGTTGGAAACATTCGTAGTCTCTTGTCAGAGCCTTCTCTGCTTTCACTTTCCTTGGGGTTTGGCAAAGAAAAGTCACCTCCTTTTCACAACTTCACAGCATTTTTTCACATGTTGAAAATGCCCTCATGTTTGTCACTTGTACAATAAACAAAAGCAAGAAAGCAAATCCATCTGCAGAACATTGCCATCTGAAGCTAAATTAAAATGCTAATGGGTGAGCATGACACACAGAGAACAGAAGACTGCTCAGAGCTAAAGAAACATAGGTTCCTTGCAGAAAGGTGGTTTGCAACCTGGTCTGAGCTACCCTGCCTGTGCAAGGGGCTGCAGGCAGCTGAGTACAGACAGAAGTGGGAACCAGATTTTCACGCCTTCTAGTCCCCATTATTGCTCCTTTCAACTCTTTGGCTTGGTTTTTCTTGGAATGAGGTTATGTGAAGTCTGAAGAAATAGCCTCTGGGTATGCTTTCTCACAGAAAATATCCTTCTTTTTTTTCTTCCCCCTCAAACTGTTTATATGATAGAACTACTTTGACATAGACAATAAGATACAGTTACCCCTCAAGGGTGAGAAAGGAGACAATGCCCCACCAACATGACAGTAGATGGAGCAAAACTAAGCCACTTATCCTTAAAACAGTCAGCATAATGCATGGCTCTTATATTCCCATCACTATTGCGCCAAATTATTTAGTCTGCAGATGTCAGATGCATTAGGGCACTTCCCTAATCACCATGCTGTCCTTTGGGTATAGGCCTGAGGAACAATATACTAGTGAATCAATTTCAAATATCTTTTGGAGGAAACTGAATTTGATCCAATGCATTCAAGGCCGAGTAGCATCCCTGAAATTTGGAAATGCTGTGTGGTTCCATTAAAGAGCTGCAACAAAAATGAAGTAGAACAAGATATGTAAAAAATTCCAAGCATCTCTCTTCACAGAAAGAATTGAGAGATGTGTTTAAGAAAAATATATTAATTGTTTACAGTTATTCTAAGTGCCTAGGAAAAGAAAACACAAGCACAAGTAAACACATAAAACTATACATTGTACTGCTGTTTGTTTATCGAGTGAGGCCAAGCCATAAGTGTGCACTGATTCTTCGGTTGCCATGGCAGAGGGACTGGTTTCTGGGTTATGACAGCAGCTGCCATATGTTCAGCTTAAAGTCAACTGATTCCATCACAAAACAAGGAGAGAGCAGAGGGAGCTGCGCAGCCTTATGTATCCCAAGATTCCAATTAGCATTGAGATGTTATAAGGAGCCTCTGTTGTAGGCAAGGCACTGGCCATATCACTGTCTTGGCTCTTAAGCAAACACATCTACAAGGAATTCATCCAAAGAAGCTGCTGCCCAGGTAGGTGACTGATCAGTCCTTAGCCCAATTACAGTCCTCTCTAATTTGAGGAATAGCTCTTGTGGTGACTTAAAAAAGATCTGCTGTCAGAAAGGGGCACCTTCTTTGGGGGAAGAGGCAACTGGAATCTTCAATGGGCTTTCTTAGGCAGCTGGAACTTGAGACATACAGAAGGGATCTGTGAGTTCTAGGACCATAAATAGAATCAAGAAGTGTTTAATTGTAAGAAATAGATCCTGGATATGTTCTATAGAGTCTGAGGCTATCTGGATCATTTGAAGAAGGATCACAGAAGGTGAGGTAGGCACATTCTTGCCCAAATTATTCCTTGCCATAAAGAATTCTGGGCTGTTTCATGATCTAGCTCAATGGGACAATATGTATGTTGTCAATTAGGATTCAAATATCCATACTATCAGGATGCTAATGAGATTTTTGAGTACCCAAGAGATTACTTTTTGGTCTTTTTCCAGGTTTCCTGCAAGTTATTTGCTCATACAGGAATTTACAATTTTTTTGAAACTCTGTGATATGCATTATTAAGTACCTTCTGCAGCAATCTAAATCATTTTTGCAGGAATAGAAGGCTTCTGACACAACCCACCTGCATGAAAATGAATCTGGATGCTGACATGGCTCCCATGGACCTGTGGAATGATCCCTATTTTCTTTACTATGGAAACCCATAAGAGTACCAGAAATGGGAATTCAAACTATGCAACCAATACTCATGTGTTGTCTTCATTATGGCTAAATGATTTCAAAGTACCAGATCATGCTGCTGAATACTTTCTATATAAACACAGTGGTACAGTTGTCATTCTTTATCAGAGACTCATATCTGTCAGACCACTCTCTTTACATATGAGAAAAGAGCTTGAACAAACTTTTCACAAAAGACTTTCCAACAATGTATTAACAAATCAAAAACATAGTGTACCTCATTCATATACAAAGAAATTCAAATTAAAACTATAGTTATACACCACTACATACCCACCAAATTGGCCTAAATTTAAAAGTCTGGCAATATCCAACATTAATAGAGGTGTCATGTGTTGCAGTGAAGAATGCAAACTGGTGACACTACCTTGGAAAACAGTTGGACATTGTCCAATAAAATTAATGCAAGTATTACACTTAATGATCATATGTTATGGTATGTAATATATGATAGCCATAAATAGAATTTTTCAAATGCCTGTCAATACTAGAATAAATAAAGTCATTTATGATGAGAATGCTATATGAAACTTGAAAATGAATGAACTCCAGCTACCCTTAAGAACTTGGTTAACTCTAGGGGGTAGGAAGAGTTGTTGCCAAAAGGGGATCTAATGGGTCCTTGATCTAGTTGGAGCCATATTGATTCCTATTTGGTGTGTGTGTGTGTGTGTGTATGACTCTCCAGTAAGTTCTGTTTCCCAGTTTAAAAAAGTAAAACAAAAAAATCAGTATCCAAAGAAGTGATAATTTTGTTTTATGAATATTTCATCCAAAAGTTGGGATATACTACAGACAAATTTCAGTAACCAGTTAGAAATTTATTTTCCATTCATCTATTTCAGCCCTTCCTGTAGCTGCTTGCACTGCATACCAAATGACTATTTGAGATAATGAGTTTCACAGAGACACAGGTAAAGAAAACTTGTAGAAGGGCCAAACGAAGAGTTCAGAGAGCTAGGGTTCCTTAGAAAGGTGTGAGAGAGAGAAAAAGAGAGAATAGAAGAGGAGTGTTAGTGCTTCCTTCAGCAAGGGGGCAGAGTCACGATCAGAAGATACTCATCAAAATGTGTGTTTCCTCTGATGAGTTCTTGTTATGATAATTATTATCACTCTGGAGATGCTGATAATTATATTTAGACAGTTTTTAAAGCAATATTGTATAATATTTTCCCCCATTTAACACTGGCATCAGAGCTGATGAATACTCAGTCAGATGAAATGCAGGGCTGCTGGTTTGTCCACAAAGTGTTCCCATCAACCGTGTAAGTGAGTTTTATAATGTATACATTATATTAGAAGGAAAACACACTCTTTGGAAAGGACCGATTCTTGGCGCATAATCATTCCCATTGAATTTAAATGACTTTTGGTCCTACACTGATGCTGATAAAATACTTTCAAATGTACAGAATATTAACCAAATGTTTATATTAAACAACTCCTTTCAGGTGAAAATGTGCTCGGTGAAGCGTAGCTCCCTGGAGCAAGTTAGTGAATATTAATGTTCAGCAGATCATAAGGAGCTACAAGTCCACCAATGTAGGAGACCAAGGGGAAGATAATAGAGCAACGTTGGTGGATGGGCCCTGCCAAGGGAAGGGACAATCACATTGGACATAATGTTGTTGAGATGGAAATAGAGTTTAAAATTCAGGGGATTGAGGATGCCAGGAACCAGGAGGCAGACAGAGATGGAAGAAGCACCACTCAGTCGTCTCTGTTCCAACCTCAACCAGGCTGCAGATGAGGCTGGCCTCATCTCTGTCCTCACCAGCACAGAGATTTACAGGACTTGACTCAAAATTAATACCTGCCAATTGCCAGTTAATCATGGACCCTGATTTCGGGTAAGTGAAGGCTGCTTATCACCAGAAGCATTCGGACTTAAGAATTACAGTATTTCAAATCTCCACAGCACATGAGCATTACAATTGTCATTGTTTATCTGTGGGTTTTAAGGAACCATATAAAAGGACTCACAATACACACACATGTATTTCATGGTGAAGCCAGCTTTTTTTCATCCAGGCTAGGGATCTGAATAAACATTCTTTGCATATCTGGGGGTAGCAAAAAGAGCAGACAGAGAAATAGGAGGTCCAGGGGCAATGCCCAGCCCTGACTGTGACCTTGTCCTCATCCCTCTAGACTTCTACTCCTTCATCCATAAAATGAGGTTTTAGCACTTCAGGTAATCAATGTGAAGTACTTTGAACAACATCGAAGGCCTGTGCTATATAAGCATAAGGTATTATTTTTTATATTATCAATACCTTAGAATTCAATGCACCATTAATTTTTTATGATGGCTACAATCAAATTATATTTTCATAGATATTTTTTAAATTAGAAAGGCCAACTTTCCTAGGATTTATTCCAGTTAAGAGTGATAAGAGCAGGCAAACTATGTTAACTATTCCCATTTTACAGAGTGAAGAATTTCAGGCCTGAAATATCTGTCAGAAGAAGATTTTGTATCCATTTCATGGCTGCAGTGGTGGCTGTCATCCATATTATCTTAAAATGCTGACTCTCTCTAATTTTCAAAAACTGTTTTCAGGAGAGTAGGGTGTAGAATTTTCCCTGTTATTTACTTCAAGCCTTTTCTATGTCTATGAAGACTCATAAAATTGTAGATTCAGACACAAGGGATGACTGTCACCCAATAACTATGCTTGGGCTCAGAGCAGTAAATTGATGGCTCAGAATCAACAGAGCTGATGGCTGAATCAGAAATACAACCCAATAGCATCTTCTCTACCATGTTCAAGTCCCTCTGGGTTTATTGTCAATCAGGGATTTAGCAAAACTCTTCTCATTGCAAGGCAGACATAGCACAACTTTTCAACAAATACTGATTGAGTAACAATGTGAAAATTGCAATAAGATTCTTCATTCTTCTCCAAGAGCTTACAGTGTGGTTGAAAAGAAAAAAATAGTTGATTGATAATTGAATCTCCACATAAAACAATGCCAAGCCAAAAAATGAAAACCACACTCATGAGAACAAACCGATGACTCACAATGTATGTTTTTAAAAACCAATCCCATAAGATGGGCTGTGTATCAGTAAATAAAAAAAAATTCTATGACCAGATTAAGTTTGGAGTATGGTGCACATTATAGACACAAGGCACAAATATTTTAAATGATCTAAGACATCCCACAGGAAAGAAACCTACTGAATACTTTGTACTCTTATGTTTCTCAAACTCATTTGGTCACAACGCCTTGTCAAGACTTTCAATAGACTTGGCCTTTTCCTACCTCACCTCCAGAATCCTAAACTCCAGTCACAGTTGTAATAACAATGTCTTGGTTACTTTTTTTCTTGTTGCTGAAACAAAATACCTGATGCCCTAAATTAAGGAAGGAAAGGTTTACTTAGCTCACAGTTTGTGGAAGTTTTAGCCCATAATCTGCTGGGTCCAAGGCAGGGTGGTGTGGCAGAAGGGCAACCATTCTTGGCAGTGGAAGACAGCAAAAGCAGCAAGACTGAAAGAGGAGGAGCATGAGAGAAGACATTTTCTGTCCTTTATAATGTATGTAGGCTCACACCCATAATCCCAGCATTGGACCATGAGTCAATCACAAACTCTAAAAGCTGGTCCCCATGACTGAATGAGCCTTTCGGGGGATATCCATAACAGACTCTAATATCACATGTTTCATATCCTAGTTATATTTGAATACCTGACTCTCAGAACAGTGTCTGGCATGTTGCTCCTTGCATCTATTTTTTAATTAATAATAATCTGCTTGATGCTATGGGGGAGCCCAGGATCACTAACTCATGGTCTTTGTTCCCTAGGTTAGACTTCTTCAATGTTAGTATTTATAAAGAATCCATCTGGGAACATTGGTAACATGAGTTTCTGAGGTAGTAGATCTGGGGCAGGGCCTGATAGTCTGATTTTCTAAATTTCACAGGTGAAATAAACCAATGCTGTTCGCCCCAGGATCATGTTTTAAAGCCACAAGGAACTAAACGTTCTCATGCAAGCAAGAAGCAGACACTGTTGAAAGATGAGATATTTGTCATAATAGATCAAGGACACAGTGCTAGTGGAAGAGCAGAGAGAACATGATTTATTCTTCCTGGGCAGGAAAGGACTCAGTGGAGCAATGTCTTACAAATGTCATGGAGAGGTCTGGTTCCAAATGAGCTTAGAAGAGTGAGTAGCATTTTGCTAGGTAGATGAAGAGGGGACCCATGGATGGGGCAAAAGGCCAAGCAAGGCACAGTTCACTGCGTGCTCAAGGAAAGGGCTTGTTTAGGGGTACAGAGTGGGGAAGGAGAGGACAGGAGGAGTCAAATGCTGAATGGACTTCAAAATGGATTGTGAAAGGCATTGCATTTAAAAATTCCAAACATTTAATGGCAAGAATCCAGAAATTTGGGTGGGTGGGTGGAGGCGTTTATGCTGCCCTTTCATTAAAGCCAGCTGTCCAGTGTGGACCCTGCCCACTCCTAATTCAGCCTTTTTTTCCAATTTTTTTTTTTGTACCAAGGATCGAACTCACCACCTTGCACTTGCCAGGCAGGCACTTGTGCTGCTGAGCTAAACCCCCAGCTTTGCTTTCCAATTTTAATGAGATGTCAGAGGGGTTTTCCAAATCCCATGATTGATAAAGCATCATCAGTCCCTCTTACTGGTTAAAGATTACGCTGTTTTAAAAAAGCACTTAGCATTTCATGGATATTTTTTATAGGCCTCTACACAAATCTATGAAGCTGCAAACTTTATTTAGCTGTTATAGACAGACTACTACTGCTTACAGGGTTGTGTTCTGCCATTCTGTTTCATATTTGAGTCCAGCTGTTCGGGATCTTTTATTTTAGAAACTAGAAAACCAGGACTATTAATAGAATCTGGCAGCTAATTTAAATCTGATAATGTGCTGACATTTGGCTGCATACTTGAGCACAGATGCCCACATATACCACGTGTATTTATTTCTATATAAATGTGTACATGCATATGTATAAATAACAGCAAATACTATGAAGTCAACACTTAATATTTCACAGGACTACCTGGGAATTGTCCTCAGCCTCATAAGTAGGATGTTCTTTGACATGTAAAAGTCATTTAGAAGGTGATTTAAGATAGTAGGCTCAAGGGTAAGAGTAACTAAAACATCAGAGAATTACAGGTGTACACAATCTTCTGTCAGAGTATAAGAGAGACTCATAAAAACCTACCAAATTCTAGCTAAACTTTTTTGATATGCCTCCTATACCCACTGCAGCCACATGGCCCACTATTACATATTCTTAGTCTACGCTTGCTTTCTTCTTGCTTATATTGTCCTTGTGTGAATTAGATAAGAGCTTGGGGCTTTGGAACTAGCTTTGGTTCAAGTTCCAGATCCACCCATTTCTAGCTATTTGTCTTGGAACAAATTAGGCTAAACTAAGCCTGTGTCGTCACCCGTACAATGGAGATGGTCACCGTGCTTACACGAGAGGACTTTTATGAGGATCAAATGAAATAATACAGGCGAACACCAAGCACAATGTGCAAATCTCATCCATGGTGATAGAAATCAGGTCGGTGGTTGCCTAGAGTGAGAGGTTACGGGTTGTTGCTTGGCTGGGGCATAAGGAACCATTTTAAGGTAAGAAATATTTTGTATCTTTTAAGAAAGTGGAGGTTATTTCGAAGAAGGCAAGAGACACTAGAGCAGCCATTGTTAATCTGTTGTTATGTTTTAAAGACCTGTATTGCTTGCAGTGTTCCGTTCTGAAATGCTATGTTGTGTTTGACTCTATTCTGTTTTGTTTTGTTTTGTTCTATTCTCTTTAAAATAAAAAAATTTAAAAAAAAAGAAAGTGGAGGTTATATGAGTTTCTTTTCCTTTTCTAATAAGTGGGACTGAGGATGATTATAATGTCCTCATGTCCATATTCAAGCCTTATATTTGAAAGATCAGTTCTGACACTGCATAGCATTCATAGTCTCCCCAGTCAAAATAGATCTCTTTTAGTTTGAAATTATTCTTATTTTACACTTCTTAGCCATGTGCTGTCTCCCTGCTATGAATGTCTAGCTCTTTGAATCTGTTTCTCATCTCCACTTCTGTGCAGATCCCTTGAAGAGGTATCTTCAAGCTGCCTTGGAATCCCGCAGTTATCTAGGAAAGACCTATACATTCTTCATCCTTCTACTGCATCATTGTGGAAAGAGTGAATTCAGTGTAACCCTACCTGTTGGATACATACTTATGGGCCTCCTATCTCAGCCTCACAAGTAGCTGGGATTATAGGCTTATGCAACCATTCCAGGCAGCCAAATTTTTATGGATATTATTTTTCTATCAAGTAACATATTTTCAAAAACAATTGTGGTGATAAAAGTGAAGATATCTTCAATTCTGTTAGAGAATATCCCTCCAAAAGCCAAAGAGTGTGGACAGAATAGATCACAATAAGGTGATGATAGCTGAGGATTCCAGCCCACCTTCCTAGATGCCAGAAGTAACACCACACAGCAAGCACCAGGTGGAGGGGAAAACATGGGAATCCTGAAGTAAAGGAAACACTGAGTAGTTATGACTACTCAGTGTAGTCTTTGAGGGTGTAAAGTAAAACATCACAAAGAATTATTTTTATGCTATAATAAGTAAAAGAGTGGTATTGGAAACACAGGTAGATTTTGTGGAGATAGGCAAAAAGAAATACGGGTGTAAGGTCAAGATGGGAGGAAAAAACAGGAATAAAATGATTAAGATGTGAGATAAGGTAAATGGAATTATTATGTACTGCAAATATGTACCAAAAAAACTAAACTAAACTTAGAAAAAAAGATTCCCTCCAAAGATTTTTGTAGATAACTGACACTTCAGTGACATTCCAGGAGAGAAAAAAGGAAGATATGAGTTGGAGAACAAGGATTTGTCTAGAGCAGATGAGAAGATAGTTTAGTCAAATTCAAAAGATCTGTAAGTTGGGTTTAGCAGTATAAGTGGTATACTAGCCATGAAAGAATATTAACTGGAGAATTCCCTGCTCTCTTTCAGAAATTAAAATGAGATAGCTATCCCTATAAACACCCTCCTATTGAAGGCTGGGAAATAAGTCTGTACCTTCTCCTACACATAACACTCCAAATTGGTTTATACTCATTAATTTTTTGGGGGGGGGAACCAGGGAGAGAACTCATGACCTCGTGCTTGCCAGGCAGGCACTTAACGCCACTGAGATAAATCCCTGGCCCTCTCATTAAATTTTTTAATTCATAAGTTAATACATAATACTGAGGCATACCATGCTCTTGATACTATATAAAAAGAATACAGCATAGTCAGGAAGTGAAGGAAACTCACAGGTTTATGGTTCTCAACCTTGACAGCACGTTTAAATCACCTGTACAGGTCATAACCTTGATTCTAAAGCCACGTCTAAGACAATTAATCAGAAGTTAGGAGTGCTGAATGTAGGTTTTTTTTTTCAGTGTCACCCAGGATTAAGAGGAAAAACGTAGAAATTGGTTAAAAGATAACTGTGTGACATTTTAATGTCATCCAGAGCATTATCTTACTGTCCAAATCAAAGACCATCTAATTATTTATGTTGATAAACCTTTATTTAATTTACTATTTCCCCAGGATATTTACTCAAGATACTTCACAGTTCTAAAAAAGTAGATGTTGCCTTATAAAGCAGTGATTCTCAATCTTTGATACCTAATAGCATTACAAAAGATGCTATTGATAAAGAACATAGATGTGCAAGCTTAGTAAAGTAGATAAAATACAGTAGGTGCTGGGCTGCTATAATTCTACACGTTGCCAGGTGATTCTGAAACATGCCCACATTTGACAGCCATGTTGTACATATTTGATATCAGTGCAGTGGATTCTGTTCCAATAACAACCAAATACTTTCTTTCCCCAGTAGAGATGCTAATGTCTGCCCAATTCCAAGATTACAATTTTTGCCCTGTGGAATTTTAACCAGTTTTTTATGTGAAGTAGCAACCTCATTCTAGCTTTCTTCCATGCCCGTGTCTATGTGGTCTTTCTAATTCTCTTTGAACTGGTTTAAACTCATCCTGCTGGTTCCCTCATTAAGTGGATCAAATAAGCCTTTGGCAGTGCTCACTGCGTTTGTATCAGACTCAAGCTTTCAACTTTGGAAAAATTATACTTTGACACCAGGTGATACCATTGTTCATCCAAGATTAAGATTCACTGCTACAAAGAAAAGTTAAACTCCTAGGAAGCTTCCAAACGTAAACCACTGTTTTCTCCATCCCGAGCAGAATAATATAATTATTCTTGTAAGTCTTTTATGACTCACACCTGATGATAATAAAAATTAACATTTATTGCATATTTACTATTGCCAAGTACTAACTTAAGAGCTTTACACACATTACTGTCTTAATCATAACCCAACCTTGTAAAATAGGTTCTCTCATCTTCATATCAATTTTACAGAAAAGAGAATTGAGCCACAAAAGCTGTAGGTAATTTGTTTATATTCACACAGTTGGTAAATGACAGTTTAAACTCACACCTACAGTATTGGCTGTGACCTTCATGTCTAAGGCATGCCACTGTTCCACAATTGACATCTACCTTGAAGGATACTTATCAATATTCATGGAAATCTACATTTAAATACATGGATTATTTTTAAGATATCAAAACAAGCCAGAAAGCCATACTCTTACAAGTATATAGCCATACTCTGACAAGGTATAACACATCTTCATAGTATTTCACTAATCCCCATATTAGGAGTCATCTTCCCAAGGACAGGTGACTAACATCTCAATATGAGAGTTTGTAGATAAATTATATTGTTGCCCCAAGAGAAACCTTGATTGGTATCCTAGAGGAGACATTTGACATTGTGTAGAAATTTGAGATACATGTCATATAGTTCTGTGGGTTCCCAAACTGGAAAAATAAAAACATAAAAATAAAGAGAAGAAATATTTTACATTTCCTCCTAATTTAAACTCATACCCAAATCGACATTTGGGTAGGTCCATCAAAAAGCACTTGGAGAGAAATCATCTGTGCACTAAGTGCTTTTTATACCATGAGCAAAGGTCTGAATTGTAAGTAATATTGGCAACAACAAGCTATAAGTTAAGATGCAAATCCAAATCGAGTGTGCGGTGTTCTGGCTTCAAGCCTGGTAATTGAATTTCCAGTTTATTATCCTTAATGTTTTTTAATGTGAGTCTGCAATTCAAGGCAAAATGGAAAGCCGCTCCTCCAAATCTTTCCCCTGAAGCACTTCCAGGAACAATTTCTTTTCAGAGTCAAGAAATGGTTTTAGGTCAGGAGTACACTTTAACTTTTTCAAACTGTAGAAAAGTCTGTTCAAGAGATGCACTCCATCACAGCATTGAAGGACACTAAACTGAAGACCAGAGATTCTGGAGGCCATGGAACTTCTTACATAAGTGAGAGAAATGAATCCTGTGGGTTGGTTCAGCAGCCGTGTCTCAGCTGAGAGTTCCAAGAGACATAGCTTTACATTCAGGGCCATGGATGGTAGGTGGATAATATGTTTCAAATGAAATCAGCTGCTTCAACATATGTGGGTGTTTTGGTTGATACATTGTGTCAACTTGAGAAGTTTAGAAGTTAACTGAGAGACTCAGCAGGGAGCCAGGGTTCTTACTTTGCAAATATCCTCATTCTGTGCAAAGGAGGGCAAGATTTTATGAGTGCTACACCTCCCCCCTCGAAGGGGGGGATGGTCTGTATACAATATAAGGGAGAAGAGACTTGTTTTTGCCTCTTTTGCTCTGACCGCTGCCTTGAAGTGTTGCCCCTGTGCCATGCCACTCTGCCTTGGAACCAGCTGAACTGAAATCCCCAGAATCTGTAAGCTAAATAAACCTTTCCTTGCTTCACTTTGGGTATAAGGTGTTTTGTCCCAGCAAGGAGAGAAAAGTAACCAAGACAGTGGGTTACAATTCTAACAATCCTAGCCTTTTGACTACAATAGCTAGATGAAACTAGGTGCACACTCTCACATTTCCTTCCCCTAAAACTAGGCCTGAAACAAGTGAGGCGACTAAATCACCTTGAAATAGTATTCTTAATGAAGAAAGAGGTTTAAAGGTCTTAGCTATATGATTGCAGTAATAATAATGATAACAATAGTGAAACAATAACTATAAACATAACATAATGAGGTTTTGCTAATGTTGCAAGCTGTATTCAGCATTATGCATTATTTATTATGCATTATTATTATGCATTATTTATTACATAATTTAACTCTCATAATAGCTTTATAAGGTAGGTTATTGCTTCCAATTTCATATAGGGAAACTGAGTTTCAGAGCATTCAAATATTTTTGCCAGGTCGAATGGGGGCCTGACTAGGAGGCAAACTCAGTTCTGTCATCTCTGAAGCTTATGTTTTGTATTATAGTCTCCATGCGTGACTTCCCTTCTATTGGACTGCATGCTGTTTTCTTTATGTGAGCATTGTTCAAATATTTATCTGTATGTATGTGTAATCCATGTATGTGTAATTAATAAAATGGAGAAGAAAGTAAAATTATCCCAAAGCCTGCTAAACACGCATGTACATGGCATACATGGCATGAAAATGCAAGTGTAGAATAATATAAAATCAAACTTAAACATTTTATCCAAGTTTTGTCTCCAATAGTAAGCACTTAATATATTTTCTGATGCATACTATCAAGAAAAAGTATTCTCTGTTGATTTGTCACACACACGTGCACTCACACACACGTCACACACAAACACACACATCTCTCTCCTCAATTCATGGAACAACCCAAAATGCATTGCACTGACTCTTGCTTTTTTTCAAGTATTATGTCTCAGTGCCCTTTCTCTATGTATGTATGTATGTGTATGTATGTATAATTTTTAACAATCTTTTAGTATTTCATTAATTTATTTAATTATCTCTCAAGTTCATTTAGACTGTACCATTTTGTAATTAAGAATCCAGTGCAATGAACATTTTATGTATATGTTTTGGTGAAGGAACATGCATTTTCAAAGAATTTCTATAGATATTCCTTCTAAAGAGCCTTCATTAATTCACTCTCCCATGAACAAACCACAAGGAGTACTCTTTACCATATCCATTTAATTTACATTCATGTCACTTGATTCTGCCATTAACGTCAAAAAGTAAGTTGAGTGTGGATGTCATGCCTGCTTTCTTGTAGCATGAGTCAAGGATAGACCTCAGATGTTCTGATTCTAAGTACAGAGTCCTTTCTTTGGACACATTATTCTCGAAAGCTGCAAAGATAAATAAAAGGTCAGTGTGCTCTGTCTTTACCTCTGACAAATGAAGAGAACAAATGCAACTGGGCTTTGTGGGTCAGAGCTCTGGGATCAGGGTTTTAACCAAGTTTGGAACCCACTAAAACACCACTTATTTAGAGTTTGGGATCGAGCCATGACCTATTGTTCAAAGGCATTTTCCTTTGTAATAATTCCATGGGAAAAAAATGACTTGAAAGTTGTATTTATTAAAAAACCCAAAGGCACCCGAACATCAATTTACATTTTTTCTTTTTTATAGAAAAAAAGCAAAGTGTAAATGAATGTCAAACATGTGGTTTACATTTTTTAAAAGATGCGCGAGGGCTTTAAAAGCTAGTGAAAATACTTTAGAAAAAAACCTTTCACAATATGACAAGGCAAAGATATGTAGGACATTTGGAACAGGTCAACACAGCAGGTTGGGTCGGGTGGAGTCTTGCAGAGACTATTATTCTGAAGAGTTATTCTGAAGAGTGGGTATCAGGTCCCTGGACCCAAGATTCACCCCGGTGTAGCACCAGAACTTGAGGTTACAAGAGAAACTTCAAAGTTAAGGAATCACTCATTATTCCTCACCCATTGGATGAACACCTTTCTGCATTAGGAAATCAGAGATGTGAGGACAAACAAGACACCAACCTTGTCCTAAGGAAGTTAATTCCTACTGAGGAAGTCAGCTGTGAAAGATACCACAACAATAGAAGGGAATCAATAGTGTATAACACATTGCCATAATAGTACAGAGAATGAAAATTACTCTTGGATGGAAGAAGGATAAGAGAAGACAGCACAGTAGAAGGAGGACTTATCTGCTTGCAGACTGGAGGTTGAGCAGGTAGCTGAGCCTCGAGTTTTCTAAGGATGTGGTCGCACAAAGAGTGCCATGTTCAAGGCAGAGAGGGTTTACAGGGAAGCCATGAAAGGTAGGAAAGACTGTGGAGGGAAGAATTCTTAGGAAGAAGGCCAGAGAGGCAAGAAGGTGTCATATCATGTTAAGGGGTTTGGAATTTATTGAGAATATACATGAATTATTCCAGCAGAACAATTTTGAGTGTTAGAAAAATATTTTACACTGTGTATGAAATGGACTGGAGAAGAGCAGTACAAGGGACAAGGAGATCAATTAAGATCTTATTACTGAAATTTCAATAGAAATGATGATGTCCCAGGCTAGGGGATTAGCAGTAGACTTAGAAAGAAGTGATTGATTCAAAAGGGGAATATTGTGATTGGCTAGGCATGGTCAAGAGCAAAACAAGAGTCATGGAGTCTCTCTCTCTTTCTTTCTTTCTTTCTTTCTTTCTTTCTTTCTTTCTTTCTTTCTTTCTTTCTTTCTTTCTTTCTTTCTTTCCTTCTTTCCCTTTCTTTCTTTCTTTCTTTCTTTCTTTCTTTCTTTCTTTCTTTCTTTCTTTCTTTCTTTCTTTCTCTCTCTTTCTTTCCTGGAGACTGAACCCAGCACTTTTCCACTGAGCCACAACTCCAACCCATTTTTAATTTTTAATTTTGAGGAAGGTTTCACTAAGTCACTGAATTGCCCAGGTCAGGCTCCAACTTGTGATTCTTCTACCTCAGCTTCCCAGACTGCTTAGATGGCGGATGAGGGCCACCATAGCTAGCTATTCTCCTGAACTTCTAATGGGAGCTTGGAAGTTCAACCTCAGGCATGGACACTTGACAACTGGATAAGAAGCAATTCAGCTTGTTGAAAAAGGCACTGACTTACATTCATTAAATTTGCTTATAAGGGTGAATAGGAGGCAACAGAAACAAGACCTATTAATAGTGGTCTTATAAAATGTTAAAAAAAGTATTTGATAATCTGTTAAGATCAAGTGGTAAGGACTCCCAACAGACTCTGGGATGTAAAAGAAAGAATTTCTTGTAAAAATTACATTAGACAATAATCACACTCTGGAGAAGTGAGGAAATTGAGACTCATACTTACTGCAGGTGAAAGTGTGTATTGGTAAAATCCAGAGACTTGAATTTTTTACATAAACCCAGGAACTCTAGTGTGCATGAGCATGTACAAGGATGTTTACTGAATCACTGTAGTTTTATAAAGCACACATAATGTAATGGTATATCAAAAGGTCAGTGAATAGTGATATAGTCATGCAATATGATACTATTTTTGCTATTTAAAATAAATCAGGTTTTAATATATAAAAATGGTTAAACCTCAAAAATATAATTTTACACTAAAATCTAATTAGTTAGCCAGGCATGGTGGTGCACACCCATAATCCCAGCACCTGGGATGCAGAAGCAGGAGGATTGCTTTGAGTTCGAGGACAGCCTGGGCTACAGAGTTCAAGGCCAGCAAAGTGAGATCCTGTCTCAAAAAAAATTAAAATCTACATATTTAATGCCAACAGAAGACATTAAAGAAGCCTTTGTGTGTTATTCATGGTATTTACATTAATACCTAATCAATACATTGGCAATTGAAACACAAAAGCATATCTGGGGACATCTTCCTCAGGAAGAAGGGGAAGATTAAATATGGTTATAAAA
>RJWT010007819.1:0-27113 GCA_004365215.1 Cuniculus paca | reverse complement strand
AATTCTTTTTATTCTCTTTGTGGGCTTTGAGTCATATTTTAGATTCTTCCTTGGTCCAGGGGACCCACTTCCTTCCTTCTTGTCCTCTCCATGATGTGATATTCCAGCATCTGAACTGTTTCTCTCAGAGAGACTGTTTACTCTGCTGCTTACTGTTCCGCCATCTTTAGCTCCTTCCCTTTTTTTTTTATTTTGAAAAGAATACGACCAAACAAAATAAAACAGAGTAGAGTCAATCACAATAAAACAATGAACATGGTACATGACCTCTAAAGAGGGTAAAAGGCAATCAGTAATGGCTACCATAATGCCTCTCATTATCTGCAATATAACTGCCCATACCCCATCAGGGATAAATAAAATAAAATAGAACAAAATAAAACCAGTATAAAACAAAACAAAGCAGAAAAATGTAAGCTATCCTTCTTTATAGTAGAGTAACACTCCATTTTTGGGTTCCCCAAAAGTAAGGCCTGTGGCAAAAACTTAGAGGTCTTAGATGAAGGCAAGCTGCATGGAACACCATAGGGGCAGAGAGAGAAGCAGGAGAGAAGGAGGTGCTAACATATGGACATATTATCAAGAGTCCATGGTTTGATGCCATGAGGACCTATAAGGAGTATACAGTTTGATAGTTCTTCAAAAAGTTAAACTTAGAACTATCGTAAACTTAGAATTACCAGCAGTTTCTTTAGCATACCTCAATGAATTGACATCAGGGACTCAAACACTTGTACATCAATGTTCATAGTGGTTTTATTCACAATAATCAAACAGCAGAAACAACATAAATGTCCATCAAGAGATAAATGTATAAACAAAAGGTTATATGTATATAAATATATATAACATTAAAATATGATAATATTATTCAGTCTTGAATGAAACATTGATATATGCTACAACATAAATGAACCTTGAAACACTGTGCTAAGTAAAATTTGTGTATGGGGAGTTTTTTGTTACTATAACAAAATACTTGAGATAATTGACTTGAAAAAAGAAAAGGTTCATTTTGACTCAGTTTTGGAAGTTTCAGTCTATTGTTGGGTGGATTATTGTTTGGGGGGTGGTTTTTTGTTGTTTTTTTGTTGCTTTGAGACAGGCTCTCACTATGTAGTTCAAGCTGATCTTGAACTCAATATGTAGCCTAGGCTGGCCTTGAACTCATAGTGATCCTCCTGCCTCAGCCTCTTGAATGCTAGGATTGCAGGAATGGAACACTATGTCTACCACAGGTGGCCTATTATTTTTGGGCCTGTGGTGAGTCAGTATATCATGGTGGTAGTGTGTGCATGGGGAAGCTCTTTACATCCTGGCACCCATGAAGCAAAGAGAGACAGGAAGAATTTGGTGTACTATAGTCTTCTTTAATGGCAACTCCCAGTGACTTTTCTCTCAGTAAGCTCCACATCCTAAAGGCTCAACCATTTCCAAATAATGCCAAGCTGGAGATTAAGCACCTGGGGAACATTGTAGATCCAAACTATATCATTCCACCACAAACCAGAGATGAAATGACAAACAATGAATAATTCCACTTGTGTGAGATACCTAAGCTATTCCAGTTCAGAGGGACAGAAAGTAGAAGAGAGGTTTCCAGGGAGTGAGGGCAGGGAAGAATGGGGAGTTACTGACTTGTGAGTACCAATATTAGCATAGAGTTTATGTTGGGGATGATGAAAAAATTCTGGAAATTGTTAGTAGTGATGATTGCACAACATTGCGAACGTATTTAATGGCATAGAAGTTTACATTAAAAGTGATTACAGTGTGTGATGGTTGATTGATGGTGTCAACTTGAGTAAGAGAAGCTCAACTAAATTGGCTCAGCAATTCCACATCCTAGGCAGCTTGTCACCTGGATGATATAAAGGGAAAATGAAGAAGGACAGATTTGCTTCTGTTTCTTTCAAGGAGCTCCAGTCTTTGCCTTCACCTTGGATGTCATGTCCTGGCTTCTGGTGTAAACCTTTCAGCCTTCCATCCCAGACCTGTTGGACCTCGTGTCACATTCACATTTCTGGTGTATATCCTTTTAGACTATTCTCTCATACATTTACAAGAACACAAATAAACCTTTTTATCTATATCTACATACATTTCTATTAACTGATAATTTTGCTTTTGCAAGTATGAAATCATGCTATTTATATTGTTTGACAGCTTGCTTTTCTCATCGACATATTTCTAATTTAGCATGTATAGGAGTGCCTCAATCCGTTTAGCCACCATAGAGTTGTCTATTATATGGAAGTGCAAGGGCTGTTTTTAACCCTCTACAGCCATGCTGATTTCATACCTTTAAATCCAATAAGTTGTTTTTTAAGAATTCCTAATATGGCACCCTCTTGCTGTCATCTTCTTTGATGTATTTTCTTTGAAATTTGTATCATGGTGGATATAGTCTTTGCTTCAAGTCATACCTTTTCAGATATAATTTTAAATAGATGAATAAATATGATGATAGAATCAAAGTCAAATCATGATATAAGGGAGACAGGGTTTATTTTTATTGCCTTTTAAATGTTTTTCCAAGCTGTCTGCTCCCGAATTTTCTGTAAGCAAGAAAAACTCTCGAAAATGTTTGACTCGATATTTGAAGAAGATTGCTACTAATTATAGTTTGTAGGAATGTACAACAAAATAACACACTTGTGGATAGCACCATTCCATATTCTTTGCTGCCACTGAGTGAAAAAAGCTATTTTTAGTTAAGAATTATGTAGGCAGGACACAAATGGTGGAATTTTAACAATTAAATGAAAAGGTATCTTTTTCTCCTTTATATGTCAGTACATTTTAATGCCTTTCAAAAGTCATTTTATTTCATTGAAGTCATTTTATTTCATTGAAATCATTTTATTGATTTTATTGAATCAATCTTTGTATCGAGCTTTTGTTAACCTGTTTAGTTTGGGGTTGACTCTTGGGACAAAGATTATAAAGTATGACATTTGTATTGGTTGAAATGCAAAAGGCCTGGAGGTAAAAACATGAGCTCAGCCATCTTGGGTGCCTTGGTCAGATCAGGCTTCTCTAACGAATGCTATAGAGTGGGAGACATAAGCAGCAGAAACTTATTTCTCACATCTATGGAAGCTGGCAAGCCCATGATCAAGGTGCTGGCAGATTCAGTGACTGGCAAGACTTTCCTCCTGGCTTGCAGACAGCCACCTTCTCACCAGATCCTCACACAGTAGAAAAAGAAAAAGTAGGAAAAGAGTGGGGACTCCATGCTCATGAACTCACTTAAACCTAATTACCTCCCCAAAGCCTACCTACCTCCTAATCCCACTACATCAGGAGGTAGCTTTTCAATGTATGAACTGCAATGGGGAGGAGGCACAATATTCAGTTCATAACACTGGGATATGTTAACACCACTTATTACCCATATGATGCTGGTCATGCCACCAATCTTATTTTTCTCATATGCACAATGGGAGTGATAATCTCACATAGCTCCTGTGAAAATGAAACAGGATGCCATTTTTGAAGTGTTAAGATATGTCTTTTATTTAAGTAGCTATACTTAGGACTCTTCTATGAATAAAACGTGTCAGCCATTCTGCAACCCTTCACTACTATGGTGGTTTGTTGTGCTAGAAAAGGGTGTTCTCAGTAGCACTGCATGGAACGCAGAACCACTATCTGTGTCAGCAAGCCTGCTTATGTGGTAAGATAAACTCATTCACACTTGCTAGAGTCTGAAGACAGTTAAGGATTCATAATGTTTCCTGACCATCAGGTAAGTCAGCGTCCTGGACTATGCCTTATTGTTGTTTAACCCTCTAACCTCTACTGGGGATCTAGAATCCAGAGACATGATGCAAGAGCTCCTAACTAAGGGCCCCGCTTTATATAAGATGGCGGGCAATGTCTGTCTGTGCTTCCGATGTACTTTTGCAAATGAACTTTATCTGCAGAGAAGCTCAGAGTGTTGTCATACTTTCAAGGGAATCTCTGACCCAGTAAACTTTATGAGCCTCTGACCATAAAGACAATCCTAGTGTTTTTTCACAGCATACTCCTTAACTAAATTTCCTTTTCCCTAGACTAACAGAAATTTGTATTTCTTTTCCCTATGGAAAAATTCTGTTGGATTATTCATAATTGAAAGTTGGACATACTAATACTGAGATGGGGGGAGGGGAAGGAGTTGATAACCAAGGAAGAGAAGAGAGGTCTGCAAATTAAAAAACAAGGATGGAAAGAGAAGCTGCAATCTTTCTCCTTAATTTTAACAATGAAATGTAACCTGAAGGTCTCCAGACCTCACCAGTCAGTGGATATAAATGAGGCCACTGGAACTTTAATATGGCCCAAATTTAGCTTAACCACAGCCCTTCCTGATGTGTCAGCTGTGCAATTCATGTTCAGATCATCAGCAGTTCCATAGGTGTCTCGTTTGAGTGCAAGAACAAGTCCACATGTGTTGTTAATTTTTGTATCAGCACTGAAGTCCATTGGTACCAGCCATTGCCTAGCAGTTCCTCAGTCCAGGACCATCAGTGGGATGCTGCTTCCTAGCATTCCTGCTCTACCATTGCTCTGGGATTCCTGCCAGGGGTCACCCTGTTTCGTGGCAGAGATTAGGAATGTGCTCTTCTCCTCTAGGTAGTGATTGGGCACCTGAGTTCACAGTACTATTGTGTATGCAGTGTATCTAATAAGTTCCTAATCATAAAACAACTTTCATTTGCAACCTGTGCTGGAGTAGACAATAGACAATTTTCTGCCCTTTTCCACATCTCTTTTGTTTGATTCATGTTACTATGCAAAAACAATTTTGTCCTGTGTGTGGGTTGGCTGAGAGAAGGTTGTAAGTCCTACATGCAGAGTGATGGGTTGAAATACATCTTTGAGGTTGGGGTTTTGCAGAGTTCACCACATCGGTTTATACTCAACTTATATTTTTCATGAACCTTCTAAAACTAGTAATAATAAAAAAAATTTTATATAAATTAGAATGCTTTGAGCTGGAAGTCATAAAATACTGATGTTGATGTCTTAAATAATAATGACACTAATATCCTGTTGTGGTTTAAATATGAAATATTCCTAAACGATTCATGTATTAAAGTACAGCAGTGCTCAGAGGTGTAGCCTAGAGAGGTGATTGAATCACAAGGGTGATAATCTCATCAATGGATTAATCCATCTATGAATTCATAGCTGGATGGGTTGTTAGGATGCAGGGCCCTGTTGGAGGAAGTAGGTCACTGAGGGAGTGTCTTTAAAAGATGTCTTATGGCTCTTTCTGATTCCCCGTCTCCATGAGAAAAGACTTGTTCACTGAATGTTTCCTGCCACGTGGAGATATTTGACTTTGCCATAGCCCAACAGCAATGGCACCAAGTGGCTATGGGCTGAAGCCTCTGAAGATTTTTGTGTTGGAAAAGGGTGCTCTCAATAGTACTCCATGGAACACAGAACCAGTATCTGTGTCAGCAAGCCTGCCTGTGTGGTGAGATGAATTCACTTTACTTGGTAGATGCTGAGGACAGTTAGGGTTGGGGTTAAACAAATGTAACCCAAAAGCCAAAATAAACCTTTTCTCTTTTGTTTATTTCAGATCTTTTGTCATAATGACAGAAAGCTGACTATATAACACATATCCCCTTCTGCTCCACAGTATCATGGTTCCGAGTTAATGTCCAGTGTAAGACTGTTTTATTTACTAGTGTATCCCCAAAGCAAACATATTTAGTATGTTAAAAAGATTTCCTGCTTCTGGGACACAATACCCACACCAACAACTTTAAGGAAAAGAGTTTAATTTGGTTCATGGTTTCTAAGGATTCAGTCCATGATTGACTGGCTCCAAGGGAGAACATCATGACCAAAGGGAGTGGTAAGGCAGTTCATTATGTCCAAGAAGCAGTGCAGGGGACCAGCACCACACAAGAAGGAGCAGGGAACCAAATATAGTGCCCAAGGTCTTGCCTCCACGAACCACCTGGCCACAGCCGGAGTGTAATTTACTCATCCTTTAGGTGGACCCCAAGTCTGTCCAGGTGACACAATTAAGCTAAACCAGCACACCTGGCAATAGTAAATGTCCACGAAATATTTCTTGAATGAACAAGCGATTCTCCTGGCTTTCCCCTTACAAGCGTGAGATGATTGCAGTTGTTCTATCTCATAAGGCTATGACCAAAGCAAGAATAAATGGTGCTGGAGGATACTAGACTTTATTCATATGTACCTTTCTTAGGTGGGGAGGAAAATCTTTCTGAGAACTCAGCAGACTTCTGTTTTTCATTGGATAAGAATAAATGACAAATCCACCCTGGCCAATCCGTATGAGATTGCCATTATTGTTTAAACCTGTCTTGATTCATATACTGAGACTGAGTGCTTTGGTAGCTAAGCAAAAACTGTAGGAACAACCAAAGCATCACACAAGAAAAGAAAATCACTTTTTAAACACTACTTCTTCAATTTACATGACTTACAAATTTGGGCTATTTATGAGGGAAGTCAGCCAGAATTAATAAAAACTCCAAATTATAGTCCTATGTGCAAGAAAGAACATTTACAGCAGCCTGTGAGACTGAGGCAGGAGAACCACAAGTTTGAGCTCAGCCTGGACATCTTAGTAACAGTGAGATTCTGTTTCAACAGAACTTTAGAAAAGGCCTTGGAATGTAATTTAGTGTGAAAGACCTGGTTTCAATCCCCAGTACCACTGAAAAATTAAATCTGTATAATGCAGATAGAATTGAGTCAGCCTAAAGTATTTCCAAGTTGAGAATCATTGAAATCTGTCTTTATATATAGAAGCTACGCAATATTGGCTGTTAAAATCACCAGTTGATTCTCTAAAAACAATCAGTTTTTAAAAGTACGAATGATTCTCTTCAATTGTTATTTGAATGGGGTATCCATTTAACAAAAT
The DNA here is from genome assembly GCA_004365215.1 of Cuniculus paca. Lineage (NCBI taxonomy): Eukaryota > Metazoa > Chordata > Mammalia > Rodentia > Cuniculidae > Cuniculus > Cuniculus paca. Next base: position 20,209 of record RJWT010007819.1, on the reverse strand, counting down.
TAGGAACTTGTGCAAACAAACTCAAGCAGGTTGCACTGCTAGAAAATGAGGGAAAATGCAAATGAGCAGAATTTCAGAAGAAGAGACTAGTGGCTAGTATGTTTCATGTTCCAATGCTTTACCAGCAGCATAATAGTGACAGGCAGAAATTAGTATTCTAACTTTTTCAGTAGGTAACAGGGTATAAGAAGTAAGCACATTAATCTTAATTGTCAACTTGACTGAATTAAGAGATTCTTGGAGAGGTGACTAGATGGAGGGACTAATCCTCTGATGTTCAGAGCTGAATATGGTGTTAGGAGATCGGTCACTGGATCCCTGCCTTTAGTACTATTCCCTGTGCTTTTTTCCTGGCTGCCATCGCGTGTGCAGTCTGCTTTACCACACCCTTCTGCCTTGATGTTTCTGCTTTGGAGCCAACTGACCCTGCACCAAAGTCTCTGGAGCAGTGTGCCCTCTTGACATTGTGTGTGTCACCCATTTTGTCCTTGTGGTGGGAAAGCTGACTAATAAGGAAGGTTAAACGGTTGCTTGAACCCGTACAACTGGTCGGTTAGAGAACTGAGATTCCAGTTACGGTTGGCTTGGTTATAGAAACACCACTCTCAATTCTCTACTTACATTTCTTTAATTTTAGTGCTTAGAGGGATTTTAGAATTAATCTAGGCTGGTGGTTTTCAAACTCACGCCCTTTTAAGAAAAACAACTCATGGAATGTCAGTATTGACATAAATTATTTTAATATTAAAGGCTTAGATAAGTACAAAATGTAGTAGTTTTTTGCTACTATTCTTTTTATATAAGCATAAAGTCAAAATATATTACAAATAAAATACCAAGAACATTATAAAACCAATAAAATTTAAATTAGTATCATTAACTTGACAGAAAATACTGTTGTGCTAAAATTAAATTGCCCAGATTAATTTAAAAACAGCAAAAGCATCTACTAGTTATTTCTATGGATAATCAGTGCATAGAGTGCTCGCATAAACATCGTGTTTAAGATATTAAACTCTTCAAGGCAGTGAGGAATGATCAAATGCCCCTTTGAAGAAAGTGTCATTTATGACGCTTTAAATCACCTAATTTCCTTGAAGATAAGGTAAGCATTTTGACTTTTTTAAATTGTGCATTAAGGAGTATCTAATTAAATTATCAGAAGGTGAAACTGAAAGTTTCTCATTGTATGTTAACTACCATCCAAAATTATTCTTTATCTGTTACAAACTGGTACTAATAGTATTCCAGAAAGCAGATTCTTTTGGGTTCACGAGTATAAAACTATTGCTATGCTCCACAGTGGTTTAATTTTTTTGTCTATTTTTTCTCTTTTTAAAGTTTTGTATACTATATAAGGATGAGGTCAGCTGGTATAACAGCCAGGTCCTGAATTTTACTCATGTCATAGTCTAGTAGGAGCCTTTCCTATTGTCTTTAAGTACCTCATCTCCTTCCATGTTGTGGCTTTACCTTCCATGTTTTCTTCAAAGGCTTTTCTATTCAACCAGCAGATGGGGAAGTAGATTGAGGCTTGTATCTTGTGAGTGGAAGGGTGGGGCACAGTGAGTGTTAAATGACCAGATCTAGAAGGGACATGTGGTATGATCTGACTTCATCTCTCAGAGTTTGGATATTAGCAATTTAATCCCCAATGCAGTAGTGTTGAGAAATAGGCTCTTTAAGAAGTGATTAAATACTGAGGGGAGCCCTCATGAATAGATTGGCGTTATTTTGGAAGTGGGTTCTATCTCTGTCCGCCTGTTTCTCTCTCTTGTCTCTCATTCTTCTGCCTTCTGCCAGAGAATGACACAACAACAACAACAACAACAGCAACAACAAAATGCTCACCAGATCCAGGTCCTTAAACCTTAGACTTTTTGGTCACAGGAACTGTAAGAAGCAAATTTCTATTCTTTATAAATTACCCAATGTCAATTGTTTTGTTCTAGCAGCACAAAAAGCACTAAAACAGAGGACATAATTTCTGCCCTCACTGATTGTAAAACTAGAAATACATTCATTCTATTATTTCATCTATGAGCTAGTGACTTGTTCTACTGACTAGATGCCTAAGCGGAATCCGAAAGAAATTTTCACTTCACAGCAGCAGCAATAACAAAGGGGGAGAAAAAGAATATTGAAGTTTTAAAAAAAGATTTAAATAATTAAATCTTCAAGTCTTTCCTGAAAATCTTTTCTATTTTTTTAATGTTAAAATGGCCTTTGTAAAATAATGATCTGGTAAATATGGAGCAATCCCTCCAACAGACTTTCCCCAAGAAGAAGCTGAACTCAGAGGTGAGCAATGACTCTAAGGTTAAGTTCAAGCCTGGGGGTACTGGTCAACCACCTTCACCAGGGGTCACTAGTGTCAAGGTGGCAGTCATGGTTCTACTCATAGATATCATAAGCAGACAGCCCAGTGTCTGGCAGCCCAAGACCAGGTGGCATATTACGGTGTTTATCTTTTGCGAAAGTGAGGAAATCTTTCTCAGAGGTCATTCAGTGGACTTCTCCTTTAATGCAGCTACATTGGCAAAAACAATAGGGCATCCTCAGTTGAGGGGAGAGTTACTTTTCCTGATGGGTAGATAACACAGGATCTTCAAGCACAAATATACAGGAAATGATTGTCAATAAGCAATCACTGAGTTTGGCTACTCTGGGCTAATTATAGGAGCATTTGTGCTGCTCAAAATATTGGCTGAATGAATAAATAGAAACAAGATATACATGAAGGAAAAAGATATTAAAATGTAAATTCAGGCATTGAGAGAAGGGGAACTATTTCTTGGTTCCTTTCTTTAAAACCACTAAATACCTTGAAAATTCACATTTGTATGTTCTGTACTGTTCTTCCTTACAGTGCAATAAACAAATAAGCCGTATGCAGTTGCACTATAAATGCAAGTTTTTAATCACAATATTGATTATTCCAACTGTTTCTCTAAAAAGTTGTAGAAGATGAAATCCTAGGACAGTAATGGTGAACCTTTTAGAACATTCAGTGATAAACCTGCTGCAGCACATGAAGGTGGTTGACCAGAATCCCCAGGTTTGAACTTAACCTTAGTCATTGTTCATCACTGCCCTAGGAATACATAGAAAACCCACAAAATTGCATAAGTTTTTAAGCAGCATTTTCCCCCAAAACATGCGAGATCAGTATAAATATGTGAAAAAAAAAATGTTCAGCTTCGCTAGCAACCAAAGAAGTGCAGTTGCCATGAGAAACATTATCACTCCTCAAACTAACATTTTTTTGTAAGCTTGCTATTACATGTTGGCAAGCTCACAAAAGAATAGGTGCTCTTTTATGCTGGTGGTGGGAACATCCTTCCTTTCTGGTTGTCATTTTCACAATGACAAAGAATTGTTTATTTTTTCTCTTCTCACACTATGGGAACATTTAGTGTAGGGACTGCATTTGTTCCATCTGAGTATTCCTGGTACCTAAACCATTAAAAATTCAATGAATATATAGTTAATTTTTACATATTTATTGAATGACCATTACATGTTTATTGAGTTAATAAACAAATGTGTTAAGAGCTAAGCATTGCTTTTAATCCAGCATTAAGTTTTGAGGAATGTGTATGAAAGATATAAGGATTAAATACCAAGAATTATCTATAAAGATGTTTACTCTGTTGTAAGTTATAGCAACAACAAGAAAGAAATGTTGGTTGGAAAGAACAATATTTAGCAATAAGCAACTGCTTTCCGAAGGTTAGCCCATTCAGATAGTAATAGCTATTCAAAAGATATTGAACAAAATTATTAATAACATGAGAAGTTGTTCATAATATATATTGTCAAATCAAAAAATGTTTCAAAATAGCATTATCCCTTTTGTTAAATGCATGTGAAGCAGGAGATTAGGGCTGGAGAAAACCAGACAAAAAACTGGGTGGAATGAGTCAAAGGTCATAAAAGCCTAGAGGCCATGCACAGAACACAGGATCCAAAGTGACTGCATAGCACCTCAACCCTGTACACAGAACCAGTCAGAAAGTGGTGTTTTCAGTCCCTCACTTGAACCTGGCACCATTCACAGGACCAGTCGGAAAATGGTGTTTTCAGCCTTTCATTTAGACCTAGCAGAAAGCCAAGCGGATCTTTCCATAGGACAGTTTAAATCTGTGTAACATCAGGTAGTCTTTGAGAGAATAACAATCCTGATGCCTTCTTTGCATGAGGGAGAAGCCAGTTTGAGAATTTTAGATACAAAAGATCCTTTCGTCTTGTCTTTGGGCCTCAGGGAGTCCTTTCACTGACCTGTTCTTGTCCTGTAGAGTGTATCTCTTTTCTGCCTGTAATGAATGTACGGTTCTATAGCTTTTTCTGTGTGTCTTGTCCAATTTTTGTTCAGGACATTAAGAACCTGGAAAGAATTTCTATGGGACCCACCATCCAGTAACACGAGGATATGTATAAATGTTGAGAAAAAGTGCAGAAAGAGTACATAGCAAAAATAGGAACAGTCATAAATTCATAGTAATGACAAGATGGGTGATTTTAATGTTTTTCTATACAGTAGTTATGGATTGTTTTATAATAAAGAAAATAAATATTCTTTTGTGAAAGTGAGTGATTTGAGAAACTTTTCATCTGATCATTTTTAATCAAATGTTGTTATTTTATTTTGGCATACAGTGATGGCTTGATAAAGATGTATAATTTGTTAACCAAACTAAGCATAAAGAACCAATTAGTCATATTTTTGTGACAGATTGTGGGATGTTTGCTCACTATGCTTTCTGCAGAAAAGATATAAGTTTGAGATGATATTTTAAAGGTTATCAAAAAGAGTCGCAAGATTCCATGAAATTATGGAACTTCATCTTTTAGGTCTGATCTTCAAAATTTCATCTGTTGTATCTGAAATTAAGCTACAACCTTATGTATTCCAAAAGCAAGAGCGGCAACTTCATGTTTTAAAAGCTGATCTCTTGCTCCTTGTTCTTTGCCCCTGCTATTTAAAGACCAGTATGAACACCCTTATTAATAACATGTATGAGTCTATCAATAATTATGAGCAATAGCAATAGAAAAAAATCTTTCTCAAAGATACACTCTTTTTTTTTCCTTTTTTCACTGTAAACAAAATGGCATTCATCATATGACTGATTGATACAGTTTTAGGAACTGTGTAGAAACAGGGGTAGGAACTTGTTTTCTTTGGTCAATGCATTTTAGTAGAGATGAGAAATAAATCAAGTGATCCAGCAAGCACAGAACATGGCATTTCTATTTGATGTGCACCATACGAGTTCTCTAACATGTTTTATAAGGTATTTCTACATTTATTAGAAACTTCCAGGTAGTTCTCTATGATCTCCATGAGAGATATTTAATTTTTTTTACTCTTACCAAGCCTGTGCTTCCACCACCTACCTGTAACACATAACCTCAACACTTGCATAATTCAGAAAATAGAAGGCACCCATAGGAAGTGACTCTACCTTGCTCACTGAAACTAAAAATTAACCTACCTCCACACTCAGTGATTTTTCTCTCCTTCCTATGATTCATTTCTCAATCTGTGTTCTGGATCTCAGGGGCCTGTGCTTCATCCACTAGCCTCCTCTCCCTTATTTTGTTTTTTGCTCCCACTAATGGACATTTCAGCACCTTCCCCTAAAGGATTAATAATGGCAACTCCCAGTTACTAAGCGCTAGTTTATACCCAGCATGGTGGCAAGGGCTCTTAAGTGTAGTAGTGACTTACTCTTCTCAACCTCTCTCTAAGGTTGATGTTGTTTTCTATGTTATGCACATGAGAGATAACTAAAGTTTAGAGAGGTGAAGCACCATGTGAGATTATGCCACATAGGTGTGGTAAAGCAGGGATCCAAACCAAATTGTATCTTATTATAAGATTATATCTTTCGTTTTTATTAGTACATGCTTGTGACACATAGTAATTACGTTCATCATAGGGAGTCAGTGCATGTACATAATACATTTTAATTCTTTTTACTTCCCTTCCTCATGCCTTAACCATAGTTATTTACCCAGTTTATCTCTTTAAAAATCTTTCTCTTGAACCTAGTCATTATCTCTCTATACCTCATCATAGGTAAACTTCCTGAAAGACCTGCTCACATTTGCTGTCTCAATCCATAGCAGCTTCTTGTTTACACTCATGAACTAGAACTGTTCTGGGCAATATCACCCATTTTCTTCTAGGTCCTAAAGCAAAAGAATTCTGGAGTCCTCCTTCTAACTTGACCTGTAACACCACTTGACAATCTTGGCCTTGAAATATTCCCTCCATGGACTTTCACAAAATACATACTTTGCTAGTTTTCTTCCAACTTGATCTGTGGGATTGCAGGTTGCTTCTTTTTCTCTGTCTTTCTCTGTGGTCTACTAGGAATATTGCAAATCAGTGATTTTATGAAATGAAGACTAAAAATATTATACAATTATAACATTTGTGTGCCTATAAATACATAGACACACAAATAACACCTTACAGAAACAAATGAGATTGTATAGTAATCCCTTTTATCCACAGAGGATATATCCCAAGATACTCAGTGAATACCTGAAAGCATGGATAGGGCTGAACACTAAATAAACTTTTTTCTTATATACCTATGTAAATCTTATTTATAAACTAAGCACAAGAAGAGATTAGTAAAAGCTACTAATTGAATAGAACAATTATAACAATATACTATAACAAAATTTATGTGAATATGGTCTCTCCCTGCATCAAAATATCTTTTTTTTTTTAATTTTTCACTTGAAGCCCTTGCTAGCTTCTTTTTCACATATCTGAATTGTGAGCATCCTCATTCTTGTGATCTGGGGCCCTTGTGAAGTAAAGTAAATGTTACTTAACACAAACAGTGCAATTTGATAACTGAGAAAGCCACTAAGTGACTAAAGGCAGGCAGTATATACAGTGCAGGTACTCAGGATAAAGGGGCCTGGGTGGGATAGGGCTGGACGGTGTAAAATTTCATCATGTAACTTACAATGATGCACAATTTAAAACTTACCAATTATTTATTTATTGAATTTTTCATTTAATATTTTTCAGGCTAAGGTCTGGGTAAATGAAACTACAGAAAGGCTAATTGCAGATAGTGGGGGTGGCTACTGTAATGGAAAGAAACAGTATTTCCTCTTACCCATGATAGTGGTCTTTTCTTTCCACTTGATGCCCATGAAGATGTCCAGATTGGGGAGCAGGATGCTGGAGATCAATCTCTGGGCTTCCCACAAGCTAAGCAGAAGCTCTATCACTGAGCTACATCCCCAGTTCATGACTTCGAGAATATCCAGGCTTTCTACCATTACCTTTTTTCACAACGACCACTTTCCAGCACTTTTATCCTTCTGTCCCCAAGGTGGTCTTTTTCTAGCCCTCTGCTCAGCAGGTGGGAGGGCATAGCTCTACATGGGCAGATGTCCATGACCCGTTTGAACCTCTTCGTATGTTTTTATTCCAAAACGTACCTTCCTTAACATTGTATTCTTATTTTAAGAAAGAATCTTTTCAGATCTCACAAAAACGCTATTCAGAATCTTTTTAAAAGTTCTCTTCTGTTCCCTAATTATCTCCGCTCATGTCAGCTATTCTTCTTATCTTTCCATGATGAAGAATACTTCCTACTGTGAGAGCTGTTTTCTTAATTTTGCTTTTCTATGTGCTATTGTGAAGTATACATTATACAGTCCCTAAATAAGGATAGTGAAACAAAACGTTCATTTCATTAAGATTGCACCAGGCAATTGTCTTGTGTGTAAAGTAACTCTGATTACATAGAGGAGGACCAAAGATAGTGAGAAACCAGTAAGGATAAATTTTAAAAATCTAAGGTCATGCTAACATGGGACAGTTGTGCAGTAGTTATGCAGAGGAGAAAACAAGGACCAAAGTTCACTGCAACATGACCTCAAAGCCAACTACTAGCAACAAGAAAAACAAATAGAAAAGAGCTTTCTCCGAGACATAGTGGTAGAACCCACTAATGCCCTTTGCCTTTCTTTCTGTCAGCCATAGCCCTTTCTTTGTAGCCACAAAAGCCAATAACAGCAATAACAAGGACAGCAGTGTAAGACAGCACAGTTGTTTTATGTGGCACTACATTTGATTGCATATAAGATACTATGAATTATAAATGCACCATTATTTTGTGCCATTTGCAAAGAAAAATGCTAATTAAGCTATAATATGCAATTGATCATAACTCGGTTTCAAGACTTCAGTAATGTTAAATATTAATGTACATGTTTAGAAGTAGTAAAATTATTGGCATCTGCTTTTGTCCTGATGGTAGAGAGAATGTACATAATGGAAAAAAGGTTTTAATTTTGAAAAATGTTGAGACATCATGGTAGAAGTACCTGAATATTGGCACCAGTCAAACTAACAACCTCCCTGTTACTCCAATTACAAGATGCACGACCTCTACTAAATTAACTCCTCTATAAAATGAGGAGAGTGATGCCTAACTCACAGGGTTTCTGGGAGCATTCAAGGAAACAAATATGTTGAAAGTTTAGGACTGAGGTATTTAATGCATTTCACTTCCTTCATTCCTTCTAATACTACTGCTATACAAATTCTCTCTTTCTGCAAAATAAGGTAAGTAGTGGTGACTATGATACTGACATCAGAAGATTGCTGTGTGTCAATTGTGATACTATGTGTGTATACACATGCACATACACACATGCAGATACCCATATATAGATGTCTGTGTATTTTCTTTCTAAGAAAAACAGGATTTTTCATTTTTATTTTTGAGATTGGGTCTCACTCTGAAGTTCATGGTAGCCTCAAACTTGCTGTAATCCTTCTTCCTCAGTCTCCCAAGTGCTGGGTTTAGAGGCATGCATCACCACACTTAGTAAAAAGAAGTTTTTATATAACTAAAGGCACTACTATACACTGCAGGTTATTACTCAGGAAACTTGTCACTGTCAAGTGAAAAAATGATATTATCTACTTTATTTTAATATTCTGTTATCCTACTTAGTATGGATCAAAAACAAAGCAAGAAAGGAAAAAAAGAGAGAGGAGAATAATGATTGTATGAAAAGGAAAAGAAAACATGAAATGTTACAAAATTTTACCCAATTGTTATTTACTAATGGTATCATTCAAGGTAATTAGGAAAGATTACCCAAGAAGATGAACTTGCATTGAGGCAGGTTAGTGCTCAGTAAATATGAGTAAGAGTGGTGTTTGTCAAATCTGGAAATCATTGGAATTGCTGCAGAAAATTTTTAAAAAATATATTTGCGATTTCTTCCTGGACTTACTGAATCAGAATCTCTGGTGATGGGAGCCAAAAATCTTTTTTTTTTTTTAAGTAAAACTCTCAGCTGATTCTGATGATCAATCTTATTTGGAAATCACAGATGAGCAGGGTTTCAAATGCCAATATAATAAAATAGTCTTTATTTTCTTTAAAAAAATATTTTTCAGTGCTGCCTGCTATTTTATGTTTCAATTTTGGATGATTTGGGAGAGCAGAATCATACATTAATGGCATGGATCTAGATAAAGACTGCATTTACCCATTACAATGAGGTGTGGCCATGTTCTGGCCAATTAGATGAGAGCAGAAATGGGGTATGCAAATTGGGATTTTCCCTTTCAGTGTGTAGTTTCTGATGACTATTGTTCTGTGGGCCATGTTATGGCTTACAGCCAGATGTCCCCACAAAGGCTCATGCAGTCATAGGTGGGGTTTTTCAGAAGTGGCTGGATCTATGCTGTGTGAAGTTGGGGTTAAGTGTGTGATGCTGGGATTATGAGTGCCCTGCCCTGGGTGTGGGTGGCATAACCCAGAGAGTGAGTAGCCTGGATGAAATATAAAAGCAGGCTTGGTTGTTGCTGTTACTGCTGCTTCATTGTTTTGCTGCTTTCTGCCTGCCTTGTTTCTCCTCTACTGTGCCCGTCTGCTGTGCTATGCTGCCTTGGACCCAGCCAACTATGGACTGAAATCTCTACTAACTGTGAACCACAATAAACTGTTCCTCCTTTAACTTTGGGCATTGGGTATTCTGTCTCAGTAATGAGAAAAAGTAATTAAGACAAGCCCCTTTGGCAACCTGGAGAAGCTAAAGAGGGGTTTTATTCTTAAAAATAACATTTGTATGTGTATAAAGTAAAAACTTAGAATTATCATGGGGACCAATTATATGACATTTCTATCAACATGTTAAAAGGAGTAAATTTGTGATTTAACAATGTCAGTGTTTATCTACATATTCCACAAGACTTAACAGCAAGTCATTGGCTGAATTATGAACATTAGGGTAACTTAAGGTGAAGAAGGGAGCAACATTTCAGGGTTTAGATTCAGAGTACTTCAGTGTCTCTGGCTTATAAGATTAAATAGGCTTCATCTCCATATTTTATAGGAAGCATTGCTGCAAAGTCTTAACTTTATCATCATCCTTCTAATCAGCAGTAGTTATTTACAGGAGAAAAAAGGTCATATGGAAGGAATATGACTTTTCTACAAATTGCAAAAGTAAAGAGCAGATTCAAGAATGTTTTTAAATAAAACTAGGGCCCTTTGGAGTATCCCTACCCGGCCAAAAGAAATGGTATTTCTTCTATTGGGCTCCCCAGTATCTAGTTTGTTCTTCCATCCATCCATTCAGTAAGCATTTCTTGAGCATTTGCTAAGGCCAGACCCTGCTGGTCCATCTAATAAATGTTAACAACTTGCAAGCTTGCCAGATGTCGAGTCATGGTTATGACCTGTAACATGGCACACATGGATGGCATCTGAACCTGACCACATTTGCTTTCCCACTTAGAACAAGGCAGAGAGTAGGATTAATAATTACCTTAAAGGGATAGTGAGGAATTAGCGGATTTTGCCCACTATTTCAAATTTGTCCTTTAATTGCTTGATCTTTTCTGAAAGTATCTCATTGCCATTAAATGCAGTGGGTTTGTCTGTTAGCAAGCGAAAAGCCAGTAACTGTGACCAAAAGATAAAAGACTAAAGAAAGGTTTATTGCTTGCAGCAAATAAGGTGCACAGTGGAGATATACAAAGCTGTACTTCTCCAAGTAAAGAAAGCAAGGGCTTTGTATCAGAGAAACTCATCCAGACTTGAATAGGAAAGACTTATCATTGCACGGGGAGGCCAGTGCTTTACTGAGATGTTTAGTTGGTAGTCGTGCTTCACGTGTTCAAAAATGGCAAGCTGGGTTGCCTCCTGAGGGGAAAATACAGTGTTACAGTGAGTAAAATTTATTTTAGGCCACATGGAAAGACTGAGTTAGAGTGACTTGCGCTTTTGGCTGGTTCCTTGTAAGTCTCTCTGGAGGGCCATGTTGGAAACAAACAACTTAGAAGGAATTGAACAGTAAAGGGTCAGCAGCCTTCCCCATCCCAGGTAGCATAGGCAATTACCCCTAAAAGAACCTGTTTAGCTGCTAAAATGATCCCCTCTTTTAGTAAATTACTAGTCTATGTTAGGTCTGCCCAGGAAAAAAAAAAAAAACCACAGTCATTCCTAGAGAACTTCCCAGAATACAAAATTTTCTGTGACTCTCATGGTTTAAACTGACCATCTTGTTACCACAGGTGATGGGGTCCCAGGATAGGTTTCCAGGTTTTTGTAAATAACAAAGAAGTGGACTTGACACGTGATGGTAAGGAAAAAGCAACAATGGTTCATGAAATTTAAAGGGCCAAAGTGTGTTTGCAGTGAGTGAGCAGGTTTGCACCAATGAAAAAGAAAATGGCACTAGCACCAGATATTTTGGACTTAAGAATTTGAAATGTTACACCAGGCCTAGGGTGATTCCCATGGGGTCTTTTAGAGCATAATTGACAAGGATATTGAGTCACATCAGTTATTATCTATTGCACACATCCTTTTCCATAATTCACTCTGTTACATTTGGCTTATGAGATGCAGTCCATATGTATGAACCTCTAATGAGCTCCAAGTGAAGAAAAATCATTGTAGGTCATGCCAGCAGGTCTGACATGCAGGCATCCTGGTTTGGGATTTTAGAATTTTCCAGGAGCCTTTGTTACTCTTATCTCTTCCTGCAAGTACTGGGCTTTGGGACATGGATCAGAAAGTTTGGGCCTGGGGTATTACCCAGGTTCAGGCAAGTGCAAGGGAGGGGTCCCATGACCCTGGCTGTGCTTCGATATTAATCTGCACAAAATCATTGGGAAATCTGTTACATCCTATATTTTTATCTATTAATGTCATACTAAGGCTGATCTTGTTCATCCTGTGTGACTCTTACTATATGTTATGGGATGCTTAACTTGAAGTTGGCAAAGCAGGTTGAAATCAGCTTTTTAATTAGTTGATGGGGAAAATAAATCTTTTCTAAAATGAAGAAATGAGCAATGGAACAAAAACAACAACAATAAAAATTTTAAAGAAAATCATTCCAAGAAGAATCAACAGTATCTATAGACACAGTTGTTTTACCCTTAAGCTACATTGTCATTGTGAAGATCAAAAGAAATCCATGAGATAGGCTGCTGTAAATTCTGCTGCTCTGTGCAATGTTTAGGTGCTATCACTGTCTGTTGGTAATCTAGCAAGTTATTTGCTCCAAAAGAATTAGATGGGCAACATGTGGTGGTCACACCTGTAATCCAAGCACTCTGCGAGGCTAAGGCCAGAGGATCACAAATTTGATTCCAGCCAGGGCAATTTAGCAACTTAGCAAGAACCTGACTCAAAATAAAAAATAAAAATGAAGGCTGGGAATATAGGTCAGTGCAAAAGGCCTGAGATTTAGTCCCTGATACCAGAAAGAAAGAAAAAATAAAAGAAAGAAAGAAAGAAAGAAAGAAAGAAAGAAAGAAAGAAAGAAAAAGAAAAATTGTTGCACATATTTCCCTTCCAGTTTTTATGTAACTATTTATGTTTCACTTTTAGCCTGTTTGATCTTTTGCTTATTCATGCAAGAGTGAAAACCATTCATTTTCATTAGCAAGGACTTTGAGTCCTTTCTCAATGCTGCCAACTACACAATATTTTTTTGGTGGTTCCTGGAACCCAAAGTATTCCAGTGTTTCCTGTTTACTGGACTTTGTTGTTAGTTACCCACATCCCCAGAGATAAAGTAGCAAAGCGGGAAATTATTTTATATCAGAGTGACATGAATGCAAGTGGAAAAGAAATAAGCAAATTAAATTAGAATTGCATGACTGCTTCTGAACCTAATACCACCATATATTACTCCTGACATGTTTATAAAGCTATCTTCACATCTTAATGAATGGAAAGTAGCAAATGTGTTTATTCATCATTCTGTGTTTTCTTCTGCATTTCTCCACTTTCCAAATAAGTGACTCAAACACTAGAGTGGCACAACTGGTGGGAGTTGGGGTAAGTGTATGGGGGTATGTCCATTATCTTTATGACAATACTTGAAGATAGATGATATTATTCACTTTTCAATGCTGACATATAACAAGCACATAATGTAAACATAGTTAGTGTGGATTAATTATTTGTATACGTATTTGACAACTCTTTGAGAGAGTTCTTCCTCAGCTTTAAACCCTCATCAGAGTCCTGTGAGACATGCTAACAAGCAGCATCTTTATATAGACAAGGCTTAAGCCTGATTCAGTTTTTTACCTAGCACCTAGCTTATTTTTAGAATGCAATACAAAGACAGTAAAAAAATACTGAAAAGCAATACAATCACACCTGTTATTACTGGTCGAGACCCATACAGGGTTCATGCTAGCTATTGCCATATATGTTCCACATCCCATATTGTGGCCTTCAGTCTTACAGAAAGCTATATATACTTACGGTGATAGCTAACTTTAATTGCCAACTGGATTGGCTTGGGAGTTGTTGTGGGGATGAGTAAAGCACACTTCTGGATGTGTCTGGGTTTGTCTGGGTGGGCACCATTCCTCTACTCTGCTTCCATGAACTAAGCAACTTCGCCAACTTTGCTTTGCCAGGCCCTTCTGCCATGATGTTCTTCCTTGGTGCCAGCAAACCATGGATTGAATCCTCTGAGACAATAAACCAAGTAAACTTTGTGGGTATTAGGTAATTTATCCCAGCAATGGGAAAGCTGACCAATATACTTACTCATTGCTAGGGCCCCAGAATTTCCCAGAAAACTTATAAATGCTCACTTAGCTCACAAAAGATTACATGACAAATCTAAAATACTAGCGTGTTTGGCTCACAGTGAAAAATATAAATGCCCACAGGACTCTCAGTGAAGTCAGTATGAGAAACTAAATCCATGGGTTTCTTGTTGAGCTTGAAAGCAGGGCAGGGGAGTTAGCACACTGGGTGATCACACTCAGGTTAGATCACATTGAGAGTAGACTCTCATCTTGCACCACATGGGATCAGGCAGATTTTTGAGCCAGAGAATTGACTCCTTGGAAAGTCCTTGTCCTGGAGATGACTTCTTCTTGCCAGACACTGTTGAATAAGCACTGGAAATATTTCTTCTTACCCCGCCCCCCCGCCACTCCAGCACACTGCACTGAGCAGGTCCTAAGAGAAAGATGCTTAAGCAAAAGCGCCCCTAGTCAAATTTTACATTCACATTAGCAAGTGATCATCTTCTTGAAATAAGATGCTGAATGGTTTTCCTTTATTCAGTGTGAAGGAATAGAGGAGATAGTTTAAGAGGGCAAAGCATAGAAGAGAAGGTAGGAGAGGTTATATTTCACATAAACATCTTTTAATACAATTTAATAGCTTATATAATTAGATAAAAGCTGTTTTACAAAAAAGTAATACCAGGAGGTTTGAACCCAACTGACACTCATAATGCAGTGCACTTAAATGAATCATTTCTAGTGAGATCTAGTGCTTGATTTACAGCAAATAACATTCAGGACTTTCCATGAGAAGCCGCTGACACCCAGAGTTTCAACATCCTGCTGAAACCCACACAGCTGGCTAGAGGCAGGGGCAAAATCCAAGATTTTAAAATTCTGAGTCCTAAGCATTTTGTACCACTAAGTATAGATTCCTTGTGTCCTATCATCTAGTGGATATGCATCAAATAAGGAGAGGGAATTTTGGCGTAGGGAAGAAGGAGAGGGGGAAGGAGGTGCTTGCTGAGAATGAGACATCGATAGGAAGTGTGAACTTCAGAGGGACGAACGTCACTGTATAATAGCACAGGCTGGCGACAGTCTTACCTGTTAAGCATATTTCTAAAATTGCCACCACACATTGCACTTTAACTCCTTATCATGGCATTTTTTAGTATTCCTTTGTTAATCCATGATTTATTATTATTGAGTGAGCATCTGTTACCAGAATTTGGGGGCCAGCCTTGGCTGGGTGAGGATCTGCACCGTGTTGGCATATTGGTGCTGCTCTCCTCTCTGAGAAGACTTGCACACAGGTCCACAAAATGAGTCAGTAGGATTTGATTTTAGCAAGCATATTTACTGAGGTATGAGCATGGTATGTTCTAAACAAGCCTAACTTTTATTAGCAAGAAGAGTATGCTTGGGAGAGTTCCAGGTGGGCATAACTAGAGGTGGCACCTGCCGGTAATGAAAGTACACACTTGAGAAGGTGGGCAAAGCCTTGAAACTATGGCGAGGGCTGGGCTTGCTTTTTTGTTTTTCTAGCATTTTGGGTGTGGTTGGAGTGGCAACTAATGGGGCTTCCTTCTCACTAATGGGTGTTTCCTTCTCCACCCTCATGTCAGGGTAGGAGTTTGTTTGTTTGTTGTTTTTTTTTTTTTGCAGCACCGGGGATTAAACTCATGACCTATACATTTGCCAGGCAGGCACTTAGGCCACTGAGCTAAATCCCCAGCCCTTGTTTTTTTGAGACAGGGTTTCACTACACCGTTCAGGCTGGCCTTAAGCTCACTTCGTAGCCCAGGCTGATCTTGAACTCACAACGATTCTCCCGTCTCAGCCTCCCGAGTGCTGGGATTTCAGGCGTGTGCCACCAGGCCTGGCCAGGGTAGGAGTTTTTGAATGTGTGTGGTCTTAGATGGAATAAACACCTGTTAAAACAACCATGCAAATGCATGTAAATGGGATCTAATTGGGTTAGGCAAGATTATCATGATTTAGTATGGGGCCTTTGTCTCCCTCCATGTGACTGTAGGCTCCAGAAGGTGAAGGCTATATAGGTGTGGGATGAGACCTGGATGTGTCCTTCTCAGGAATCTCAGAGAGCATAAACTCAGGAAACTTAGACCACTGACTGTTGGTAGACTTTCCACCCTGGGCTCAACTGCCAGTCTCCCATTTCCAGCTTGTATCTTGCTAACTACCTACTCTATCACATGTAGGTGCTGCTCGTGAGAGACAGAAGGCAGGTAGTGCACATGTTAGTTTTGGAGGACCTTGTGATATATCTAGTACTATGACTCTTAATCCTGGTTGCAGTTCAGAATCACCCAGAAGGCATTTTAAACCGTACGATTGCTCAAGTTGCACTTCCGTATGTACAGCTGGGATTAAATTACTGGTACAGTGAGACAGACACACGAGCAGATGCTTGGGTGTGGTGTTACTTGACAGCAGAGACAAAAATGTTGTGAGAAGAACAAGTCAGTCGCTGGTCCAGTTTGAAGCTGAGAAATAGTCCAGGAAGGCGTTAGAATGAGATTAATTCTTGTGTGAGTTGTCAAGGGTAAGTACAGAGTTGAATTAGGCAAAGAATACAAGAGAAATGTTTCAGGCAGACAAAAGTGCCTGGATGTTTAAACACCTCACCTCCGGTCCCCGTTTAAGGGTCTAACCCTAACACTTGACCCCCATTCCACTGTACTTTTGGCTTCACGAACCCTGTGCTGTAGCTTTGCCAGCATTCTTGCTATTCCTAACTGCACTATGTGTCTCCTTGTAACTGTCAGTTTACTAACGCTTTCTGTTTCACTGAAATGGCCCTCCCCTACTGTGCTGACAAAAATATATTCATGCTCAAAGTCCCACCTCTAGTTGCGCGCCTTAAGGTAAGGTTCAGAAAACTATGGTCTGTGAGCCAATCTGGCTCATCACATTTTCTAAATAAAATGTTATTGGAACACAGCCACACTGACTCATTTAAGTATTGTCTATGGTTTTCACAACTGAGTTGAGTGGTTGTTTCTGGATAATGTAGTCCCTGTGTGTTCTTGCACTACTAGCTGTTTGACCCTTTTGTGCTTCAAATAACTTACCAGTATTGTGACAAGAACTGTGAAAGTTATGGCATGTTTTTATAATGTATTTGGTGGATGCTGGAACGTGTCACCCTGACACTTTCTTAGAATAAGGATTTATTTCTCCTGTAGTCAGAAAACAGTGTTTCCTGGCTGCACATTCTCGTAGCAATGTGGTTGTAACAAGCTCTGCCCTTCTAGAGGTACTCAGAGGAGGAGAGATGGTTGTTGATCAAGCCAAATACAAGGAGCACAGTGCTGAGGAGGACTGATCATGTCCTGCAGTACCGAAAGCCATAGCTGAGGGATCATGATGTTCAGTGATGTGTCTGTTGACTTCTGTCAAGCGCGGTGGGAGTCCCTGCACTCTGCTCAGAGGGACTGAGCAGTGGAGGACTAGAGCAACCTCCTGTCCCTGGGACTTTACATTGCTGCGCCTCAAGTGATCTCCTTATTTGTGTAAGGGAAGGAGCCCTGGATAGTTGGCAGAGAGCTAATAAGAGGCCTGTGCTTAGATCTGGGATCAGTATGTAGAAGCAAGTTATTATCTCTAAGAAAGGAAGTTTATGAAATAGAGTCATGCAACAGAGAGACAATGGGACTTACCAAGCACAGCCTTGAATGCTCCAGTTTTAGAGATGTTCTAGAATATAGAAGCCACTTTGCAAAACATTTGGGCTACCAAAGGTCCCAAATGGGCATTTATTTTTTTATTTTATTTTAAAGAAAATGAAACCAAATGAAATAAAACAGAATAAAGCCAATCAAAACAAAACAGTGAAAGTGGTACAGGACTTCAAAACAGGATCATAGCAAATCAACAATGGCTACCATAATCCCTCTTTTATCTTCAAAATTGCTGCCCATTCCATCAAACATAATAAAATCAAACAAAATAGAACAAAATAAAACCAATCAAAACAGAACATTGAATACAACAAAACAATAAAATGGAACAAAACAAAACAGTAAGAACAATACTGGATTTCAAAAATAGACAGAAGGAAATTCCCCAGAGTTGCTATAATGCATGTTGTTATCCTCTAAATAGATGCTCAGACTACCAGCTTTAGGCCTGGAAAGTCAAACAAACAATACAAGCATTAAGTTGTTTTTGTACCTCAGTTGTTATCAACGCAGTTTGTGTTCTTCTGAACCAGCTGGTTGCTTACTGAGGGGTAGGACTGGGGGGTGGGAAGGTAGTTCTTTTTTCCCATCCTGCATGCCGGCTGGATCATGGGAAGGGTAAATTGGCTTCTTTTTTCCCCTCCTGGGCCCTGCTGCCACTGCTGGCTCTTGGGAAGGGTGAATTGGCTTCTTGTTTCCCAAGTGGGCATTTAAACCAAGAAATATTCACTCATGACTACATACCTATGTTTATTCAATGGACATTCTTATTCTATATCAAATAATATTCAAAACATAAAAAATGAGCTCACAATTTATTAACATCACAGAATTCATGCTGTGAAAATATTATGAATGTAAGGAGTGTTGGAAATTTTTTAGTTGTGGTTAACATCTGAAAATCCATACTAGTAAAAAACCCTTTGAATGTAAAGATGATGGAAAGTCCTTCATTTGTAACTCTCACCTTTCTCAACATCAAAGAATTCATTCTGGTAAGAAACTCCATGAATGTAAAGAATGTGAAAAAGCCAATCTGAACCATATAACAAGTGTGGAGAGTCCTCAAAAAGCTAGGAGTAGAGGTTCCATTTGACCTAGCTATTCCCCTTCTTGGTGTCTTCCCAAAAGAATTAAGAGCATCATACCCCACAGCAGTAAATGTACACTCATGTTTATAGTAGCACAGTTTGTAACAGCTAGGCCTTGAAAATAGCACAAATGCTCATCAACTGATGCATAGATAAAAACGATGTGTTTTTTTATACAATGGAGTACTACTCTGACATACAGAAGGATAAGCTTGAAAGGTTTCTAGCTAAATGGTTGCACCCCAAGACCATACTCTTAAGTGAAATAAATTGGACATACATGTGTAAATACTGAATTGTTTCTCTGATGTGAGGAACTGAAAGTGTAAATAAGAACCAAAACGTATAATAGATATTGTGAAATAGGAAGAAAATGTTCAAATGGGAAAGGGAACAAGGGAGCAGGGAGGGGAAAAGAAAGACAGGGAAAAGAAAAAAATGAGAAAAGAAGGAAAAAATGGAAACAATTTTTGCAAATAAGGAGGGGAAGAAAAGTTGAAGGAATGGTAGGGGAATGGCAAAAAAAAGAATCAAGTTATGTATAGGTACAAATTCCCTATGATGAATGTGATCATTATGTATACCTAAAATGTACTAATACACTTAATAAAAACAAAGAAGATAGTCTTGAACCACTTGCCAAAGTTCTAACCAGATCTTAGAAAACCAGTGTTGTGATTTGAGACATGACACTAAATGTTCATTTATCTCAAGTTTTTGGTAACATGTAAGGAATTAGGCCTGCTCTTCCTGGCTCCTCAGCCAATTGTGAGACTTAAGTTTTTATTTCTGAAGATTTTCTGCTGCGCCCCAGGAAAGAAACTAGTTTTACAGAAGGGAGTAGTTGATCCAGATGATATTGAGCTGTGATGTGCAGTAACTTTTGAGCTTGTTGATGGTTACTTCCTTGTTGAGAAACACTTCTCTGCAATCACGAGATTCTACAAGTTTAGGGATAAGCAATGTCAGCTAAAAACAAACTATTTTTTCTTTCTGTTTTTCCTATATTAATATCCACACTTGGTTATTCACTGGCAAAATCAATCCAATTTTACATTCTTTTTTGAGTAACTACTTTTTTTTATTTTGAAGAGAATGAAACCAAACAACATAAAACAGAATAGAGTCAACCAAAATAAAGCAGAGAAGTACTTTTTAAACCAAAAATGAATTAAAGTATGGTCCCAGGCATACTATACTTTGTGTGTGTGTTTTCCATTTCAGTCAACACAAGTAATTACATGATCAAATAGTGAAAATTAACAATAAGAGCTGAGGGGTGTAGTTCACCATCAGAGGAAAGACTTTGCATGCCTGAGGTCCTAGATTTGATCTCCAGCTCCAAGAAAAAAACAATA